>NW_006498404.1:6640139-6684854 GCF_000471905.2 Amborella trichopoda
ATAGAGTTTGCCGGAATGGTCTCTATCTCCCCATAGGGTTGGGTATTGGGTCAAGTCGAACCATAGACCTGGGAATTGACAAGTTGGGTCTGGGTCCACTTGTCCTTGACTTAGGTCTGGCTCGAGATCCTACCCTGTGGGTCCGGACTAACTTTGACCTAGTCAGGCTGGGGTTGACCTGAACCCGACCCGCTTATTCCCAACCCAATATACCCATAAGTGAAATGACATACTTTAGGTACCCCGTATGGATTTAAATGAAGGGGAAAAAAAAAAAGTTTGAGAAAGAGCAGTGGGTTGAAGTGCTCCAATCGGTTTCAAACGTGATTGGAAACAACCAGATCCAGATCAAAAAAATTCTTGGGTTTTTTTTTTTATAGAAAATAAAAAAATAAAAAAATTGTAATAATTGGTGGGAACTTGGGCAAGACAGGTGATCTTAGTTTTGAATCCCCCGTTAATTCCAAGCCAGATCAGATAGTTCTGAGCCAGCTTATTGATTTTTATAAAACTGCATGCATGTATTAAATTCAACTGGCTTACCCAATTAGGTCTTAAAAGGTCCAATTGTCTCAACCTGAATCGGAGCAAAATCATGTATGTGTAGTGTCAAAATTCTATTGAAATATCTATCTAGGGGCGGCTCGAGGCAGACCACCTGCCTTGGTAGCCGACGAGGCCTTGGCCCAGGTTCAATCGAAAGCTGTCGAGGCATATAAGTGTACTCATTTTTCAGGTCCAGGTTGAGTTTGCCTCCTTTAATGTGGCTTGTAAGTTATGGTATCAAGTACATGTATTACTCGAAACAACTACCAGTTCAGTTAAAATCAGTGTTTTAAAAGTCGTCGAGTCAGCACGTAATCGACCGATTCGAACCGAAAATCGGTCATTCTGTGTGTCGATTCTTTTGTAAAACTGAGAATCTCCCGAACCGGAAATCGGTCATACCGTATGTTGATTCTTTTGTAAAACTGAGAATCTCTCGGCAATTCTTTTGTAAAACTGATGATTTACTGTACATAGGTGACATCATAAATCGCCCTCGTTCGTCCGGTGTACATCTTTTGTAAAACTGAGAATCTCTAGGCGATTTACTGTATAGAGGTGATGTCATGAATCGCCTCGGTTCGCCCGGTGTACATCTTTTGTAAAAGATGAGAATCTCCCAGAGACGTCATCAATCGTCCCGGTTCACTCGGTGTACATCTCGTCATGAATCGCCCCGGTTCGCCCGGTGTATATCTTTTGTAAAAGATGAGAATTTGCTGGCGACATCATGAATCGTCCCGGTTCACCCGATGTACATCTTTTGTAAAATTGAGAATCTCCCGGCGCACCTGGTGTACATCTCGTCATGTATCGACCCGGTTCGCCCGGTGTACGTCTTTAATAAATGATGAGAATCTCCTGGCGACTTCATGAATCGCCCCGGTTCACCCGGTGTACATCTTTTGTAAAACTGAGAATCTCCCAGCGATTTACTGTATAGAGGTGATGTCATGAATCACCCCGGTTCGCCCGAGGTGACGTCATGAATCGCCCCGATTCGCCCAGTATACAAAATACTCGGTTTGCCCGGTGTACATCTTTTGTAAAAGATGAGAATCTCCTGGCGACTCGCCCGAGGTGACGTCATGAGTAGCCCAGGTTCGCCCGGTGTACAAAAGACCCGGTTCACTCATGTACAAAAGATCTAGTTCGCCCACTGTACATCTTTTGTAAAAGATGAGAATCTCCCGGCGACGTCATGAATCACCTCGGTTCACCCGGTGTACATCTTTTGCAAAAGATGAGAATCTCATGGCGACGTCATGAATCGTTTCGGTTCTTCAGGTGTACATCTTTTGTAAAACTGAGAATATCCCGACGATTTATTGTAAAGAGGTGACATCATGAATCGCCTCGGTTTGCCCGGTTATGCACATGCATGACAATCGTAGGGGGCACTTTTGTAATTTTTGTACATCTTTTGTAAAACTGAAAATCTCCCGATGATTTACTGTACACGATTTACTGTACAGAGGTGATGTCATGAATCACCCCGATTTGCCGTCGCCCCGGGATTTACTGTACGCGATTTACTGTATAGAGGTGATGTCATGAATCGCCCCGGTTTGCCCTTGCCTTGGTTTCCCCGGTTATGTACACGCATGACAATTGCAGAGGGCACTTTTGTAATTTTTATTTTTTGGATTAAAATGAGCATTTATTGTTAAACGCCACATGTCCCTCATCACAGGTCCCATACTATTGCATCCATTTCATACACGAATAATAACGATAGCAGAATAGTATTTATTATCACAAGATTTTTTCTGTGGGTTCGATGTGGGATAATTGTGGTAAGGTAATAAATGAAAAAGAGATATAATATAATTATTAAGTGGCCTATCAATTATTGCTTTGGAAGTTGCGAGATCAACTCTTAGCTAAGTTCTATCATTCTCTTACAAACAAACAATATTTTTTTTTTTACAAAATAAATAATTTTTTTAAACAAAAAATAAAAGTTTTTTGTAAAAAAAATATGTGTCTTATTAAAACAGAAACAAAAAAAGAAGTGATACAACAAAATTTCTTTTTGTTGTCAAAAAAAAATAAAAGTACAAAATTTTCTTGTAAAAAAAAATATAAGGTTCTTGTTAAAAAAGAAAGAAAGAGGTAATACAACAAATTTTTTTTTTCTTGTTAAAAAATAAAAGTTTATTGTAAAAAAATAGAAGTTTCTTTTCAAAAAAAAAAAAAGGTATTACAACAAGCACTTCTTGTAAAAAAAGGTTCTTGTTAAATAAGAAAAAAAAAAAAGAAAAAAAAAAGAAAAAAGAAAAGCAATACGACAAGCATTTCTTGTAAGAAAAAATAAATAAAAGATTATTGTCATAAGAAAAGATCAAAGGTAATACAACAAGTATTTCTTGTCAAAAAAATAAAAGGTTGGATTTGTTATTATTTGTATAATAAAATTATAAAAAATAAACCAACATTTTCAATTTTAGTATAATGTTTTCTACAAGTTCGAGATTTTGATGGTCATTTTTCATCGATTTAAACCATTCTTTATTGTAGTCCATGTATGATTATATACTTCATCCATGATAATTCTATGATTTTTCTTTTGTATGATGTAAATTTAATGGTTAAAATAAATTCATGCAAGGAAAAAAATCTCAATATTCACATATTAATAAAAAAATGAAAATTAATAATGTAGTACCCCAATTTCTTATTGGATTCCTAAAAAACAACATTTATAATGAATTTTAATAATTTTTTTATATTTTTTTTAAAGCTTAATCTGACCGATTCGGTCGATTCTCGATCCTGATCACGGATTCACCAATCCGGATGGGTTTTTTGGGTACCCGATCCAGGGCACTGATCCGTTTTTTAAACCACCGGTTAAAACCAATTTTCACATTAACAACTTGGAAAGCAATGTTCAAAAAATCAAATCGCTTTTGAAAATTGGCCATGGGCTGGTTTTGAGTAACCGGTAAACTGGTCGTTTCAACCCGCCTGATCGTGTAGGTCCTGGCCTGTCCAAAAAGATTTTCAAAAAATAAAAAAATAGAAAAAAATCTAAAAAATACGAAACTAAAGTATGATTAAACAAAGCACATCCAAATGAAGTTGAAAATTTGTGAAAAAAATAGATTTTAAAAAATCAATTTGTACCCAAGGGTATTTTTGAAATTTTCTAAAAAAAGATGGAAAAGTGTAAAAATAAATATTCATGGCTAAAACACTTACCAATCTTTGTCAAAATGATATATAAAAAAAAAAAAAAAAGAAAAACCTTATAAACAACACTTACCAATCTTTGTCAAAATGATAAAAAAAAAAAAAAAAAAACCTTATAAACAAATCCTTTATTTTTTTAAATTTTATATACCTTTTAAATTTTTTTTAAAAAACCTGGTCGGACCACCAAAATTGCTATAATCGGATCGGCTAGTACCCCATTTCAGTTTAACTAATCGCGTTTGCTAACCCTGCTGAGAAGGTTATCGTAAAAAAAATGATTTTAAAATCTAACCATCCAGATCATGTAATATATCGAGATCCACCCGTTTCCTTATAAAATTGGCCGGTTCGGTTCCATAGTTACCGGTTCTATAGAATTCTTTTACAATTGAGAAATGAATGGATAGCTCAACTTCATTGCTGAAAGTGTGTCAGCGGACCCCACCTAATTCACTCACTTGCACTAAACACACTTCATGCATGAAGAAGCTTCCCAGACACGTCGGTGTTATGATTATTATGTGGGGTTCCAAGTTTTAAATGGTCATTTTTCTTTGATGTGGGATGGTTTTTGAGCCTCCTCTCTCACTCTCTCTCTCTTACAAAAGAATGTCTAAATGGTCTACGAAAATTTATTTATTTATTTTAGATAAATTGTATTTATTTATTTATAATTTATAAAAAAAATAAAGTACATATAATTAAATTTTAATTGTATATAATTACAAAAATAAAATTACATGTAATTTATAAAAATTAATATAATTATATAAAATGGTTGTTTATTAATGCTATTAACTTAATATAATTATGTCAAACTTAGGTTAATACAATTATGTGAATATGATTACATTAAAATCATGTTAACACCATTATGTTAAATGAGTTCTACTATTTTGGACTTTGTACTTTGATTCAACAAAAATTATGTATCTCTCTATTAACAACCTCTTTCATTAAATATATTCCAAATAGCTTATTTCAAAAAGTAAAAATCTTAAGTTAATACAATAATTAAATAAAGAAATTAAGTTAGAGGGATTAATTTTATTGTCACGTTGCATTTTAAATTTTATTTTAATTATAATAAGAATTTAGTGGACAACAAACACTCAACATGAAACAGGCCCTCAGTATTTACATATTTTTGACACAATAATGAAAAACTACAATGCAATTGCCACTTTTTTGTTTTAAAAACCTAAAAAACTAGATGTTAGAGAAATTATAGTATTTTTTTGATTTTTTTTTTAAGATGAAACCGGTTTATTCTCCATTCCGGAATACCGATCCACCTTTTTGGGGTGGCCGATCTGGGCCGCCGATCCGTTTTTTTAAACATACCTATGCTAGAAACTGGGAATTGAACATGTAGTAAGATAGTGATATCATACATGAGACGCACATGATACACTATGAGCAAACAACTTTTTAGAGAGAAATCCCATATCATTGATGAAAGCCACGCTTGGGCTCCGTCGCATCTCTCTGGCCTCGAAGCAAAAAGTTGTCATTGATGGAGGCTATGCATATATCCTGTGATTCACCTCCCCTTAAAGGCTCCTATGGCAGCTGTATCCAAATCTTTAGGCACCATAAGTTGGGACCTTTAAGAACCGGATCGCCAAGATCCGATCAACTCTGACTCAGTTGGTCCGAATCCGGCGATTCTTTGACAAAATAGAAAAAAAAAAAAGAGAACAAGAGGTAAAAAAGGAAAGACCAAAGAGAATCCGGTAATTACCGGGGTTCTATAGAACCAGATCACCCTCTGTTTTAACAAAGCATTTTGGTTCGAACTAGCAATTTTTTTTTTTTAGTATTTCACATAAGAGAAAAAAGAAAAAAAAAATACAAAATGGGCCAAATTTAGGTGAAAATTACGTAGAAGGTCGGTCAACACATGCTTTTTTTTTTTGGTTTTTCTCAAAATTTTTCTTTGGTCCAAAAAAGACATCCTCAAACCGTTTTTAAAGTTTATTTATTTTTTGTTTTTTCGCTAGTGGGGTTGTGCCCAGTCCAGAAGGCAGTATGATGTTGGCATCCTCAAACTGCCTTATTTCTTATAAAACAAATGACCTAATACCATGAATAGTACTAGAGAAGGCGATATGAGAGTGGGCAGCTTCGGTTTGCCTCTGATTGCTTAACAAAGCTAGTTGCGGTCCGAGGATGTCAACCTCATACCATTTTAAAAAGCACCACAAAAGGCGGTTCAATGATGTTAACATCGGGCAGACTGGGCACTGCTCCAAACATTAGAGCATGTCCCTACTATCGAAAAAACTACAAAAATAAAATAAAATTAAAATGCGGTATCCTCATATCAAAGAGAAATTTTGAAAAAAAAAAAAAAAAAAACCTGGTGTTGATTGATCTTCAGTATAATTTTAATCTAAAATTGACTCATTGGGTATTTTAGTACTTTTTTTTTTGTGTCCTTTTGGAATTAACAGTCATTAATTAAAAAAGAAAAAAAAAAAACCAACTGGTCTAATGCCTAAATGCTAGAGGTCACAGATGATATTTGTGGGACCCACTGTTACACTATCAATACTGTGGATGAAGAAGGACTGAACGCCCCTCTCTCTCTCTCTCTCTCTCTAGGGTTTATATGGCGGTGGGAAGTGGGGGAAATGAAGTGATGTGTGATGGACTCATGCAACAGCTGTGACCTATGACCTTTGTCCAATCCATTCCAATATATTTCTCCACCCAATCATGAATCCACCCTCTATGAAAAAAAAAGAACCCTCTTTCTCACTCTACTTCACTCTTCTCTTCTTTCACTCTCCATACTAATAAATTTAGACACACCCCTCTCACTTTATAATCCATCATCCCCAACAAGAGTTCACCCCTTTCTCAATCTCATTCTTTCTCTTTCTTCTCCTCAAATGACCACTCTCACTCTCACTCTCTTTCCACTGCTCATTTGCCTCTCAACTGTTGGCTTTATGGATGTAACCTTGGCCAACCTTTCATATGATCACTACCACAACTCATGCCCCCATCTAGAGAGCCTGGTAGCAAAAACACTCATGCCTATCTTCCTAACTGATCCCACCTCTCCCTCTGCATTCTTAAGGCTCATGTTCCATGATTGCCAAGTTCAGGTATTCACTCTCTTTGATTTGCAATTTTCGCGGCTATTTTTTTTTTTTTTGGTAATTCAGTGGAGAAGACGGGTCGCTACTTTTTTTTTAAAAAGTTTAATAGTTAAGTTGTTTGGAAGGTATTTGTAGGGTGGCCTTTACCCGTTTTTTCAAATAGTTTAAGAATGAGTTTTTTTTTAAGTTGTTCGTAAGGTAGTGTTAGTGAGAATGAAAACACAACGTTGTGACTAAGATGGGGGATGCTACCATCAAGACTTAGCCCCTTTCCCAAAGTCCGTGCTTCTCTCTCTCTCATTTGCACTTTTCATGACTATTATTACTCCTTTTATTCTGGGAAGGTACAATGCTCCTTAAAACTACTACATATAGACAGATCCTTAAGGCAAGTTTATTTCACTTGAAAGGGCTCTCGCAAAGTTTGTTCATTGAGAGAGCTTTCCTATTAGCCTGAAAAAGCGCTTCACACTTAAATAGATAAAACGCTGCTTTTCCACTAAAAGTGAGGAAAGTTTGAGAAGCACTTTCGTTGCTTCTAAGCAACACCCACTTTCCCATAACAAACGTGGGGAAACAGTAGTCTAGCGCAAACGAACTTTCACAAGTTCTTTTCCGCTAAAACTAATGTGTCTTTAAGGTCATCAGAGTCCACCTAACTAGTGAAAGGTGATGAAGAGCCCACAATTAGCATCTATCATGTCTTTTTCCAGTGGATCACACTCACTCTCTATAATCACTGGTCATTTTCATGCAATTTTCGTAGTCCTTATGATCATAGTATACTACTTTCCTTCCCACAAATTCATGAAGTGTTAGATTGATTATAAAGAGTTTACAGGGTTGTGATGCCTCCATACTGTTGGATTCGAATGGCGAAAGCATAAGCTCTGAGATGCTTTCCGGAAGAAACTTCGGCATAAGGAGGAGAGAAGCCATCGACATGGTGAAGAGAGTGGTGGAGGCCGAGTGTCCTACTCAGGTCTCTTGCGCTGATCTCATAATTCTGGCTGCTAGAGAATCGGTGGCCTTCGCTGGAGGACCGCGGATTCGAGTTCCACTGGGTAGGAGGGATTCCACCACTGCAAGCAATCGAAGAGCTGACACCTATATTCCTTCATCTACGGTTAGTGTAGACAACATGCTTCGCATTTTCATGAGCAAAGGGATGACAATGGATGAAGCAATCGCCATTCTAGGTAAAAAAAAAAAGAAGAAGCAATATTACAGTAATGGAGAATTACTAACATGAAAAGCCTTACCTCATTGCTACATGTTAAATGCATCATTAAGCAACTGCAGTAACAACTTACGGTTCGGGATGCATGAAGCATGGTGTTGCTCTGGTAAAGGCTATCATGTTATACAGATAACAATATTGATTAATCATGGTAATTGCAATGGTGATGGTGAAATTAAGGATTTTTGCAGGTGGGCATACACTGGGAGTGAGCCACTGCATAAATGTTGTGAATCGGTTGTATCCGTCTTATGAGAGCGAGAAACTAGGGGCTTTTGGAATATATCTACGACTGAATTGCCCGACAATGGCTCCCTTAACAAACCTAACCTTCATTCCTAATGATCTTACGCCTTTCGTATTCGACAATCATTACTATAAGGACCTCAAGGCGGGTAGAGGCTTATTGAGCATCGATTCAAGCATATCTACAGACCCTCGAACGGCTCCAATTGTTGACAGGTTCTCTAGAGACAGTGACTACTTCTTCTTCACCTTCTCTTCAGCTTTTGTTAAGCTTTCAACCGTGGGTGTTCCTACAGGAAAACAAGGACAGATACGAAACCAGTGCAGCCAGCTCAATTAGCAAGAGTGTTTGTGTAGTTGCATCCGCATATATAGCAAGAACTTAAGTTAAATAAAAATAAGATATGGGGTGAAGTGATATAAAAAGAACTCTGTTTGATTTTGTTAGTCCTATCTAGAAGAGGAGAGCATATGAAAAATGTAACCGACTCGTTCGTTTCTTTGGGCCACTGGCCATCTGCTGGAAGTTTCAGATTTAATACCTATATTTTTGCAACAAATCCAATACATCTAAGTGTGGTGCTTGGTGTGTTGATTTTTTTTGGAAAAAGAGTGTATGTGAGTTGTTTATTTCAAAAATAGGTTGGATCCTACCAGCTGCATATAAGGTATTTCAGTTATAATGTGGAATGTAATTTACAATTGAACTATTTTTTTATAAGCTTGTGGCACTGTAATGGTTGATGGATTACTGGGCTTCCTAGCTTGTATTTGCTTCTTAGAATTAAAATGTTTAGGTCTGTAAGACTTGAATCACTCTCACAACAAGACTTGAATCGCTCTCACAATGATGCTCTTGTTAGGTTTGGGTCCTAAAAAACCATAATAACTCCATTTTTCTGGCGCAGGTATGCTTTTATCGAGTTCAAAACCGAACAACCACTGTGAAAACCGTAAAACTATGGTTGAAAAATATAACTGAGATTGAAAAGTATAGTCAAGGTCTAGAATGCATCAACAAGGTCTGAAACTGCATGACCATGGTCAAAATAGACATAACTGAGGTCAATACCGAAGAGTTCTAAACAAAGCTTAATGCTCCTATATATTCTGAAGTCTGAACTATCAAACAACAAATTAGCAAATCCCCAGTTCCAAAAGGAAATGAAGTATTCAAAAAAGAAATCTCAAACTTTGCCAATAATCAACCAAGCCCTTTGCTTCAACTATTGCACATGAAGGCACGAGATGTGTTCATGTTGTTCGAGGCAATGTTTCGAGTATTGCACATGAAGGCACGATATGTGCTCGCTTTGTTCGAGGCAGTGTTTCGAAACTCAGCCGGTACTATGCGGACTCCGCCAAGTAATTCGGCCTCGCCCTATGGGCATTTGTCCCGAGTACATGCATTATTAATAGGTTATATATAATAATGTACTAATTTTTAAGAGCATTGGAACCTAAGACTTCTTACAAAGGGGTATTTTAAGATAATACCACTTTAACCAACATGTCACCAAAATTTCTTCGGCAACAAAAGTATATGTCTACTACTGTACTACCCAAATCATCCTGCATGGAGAAACCCCGAGGGTGGAGGACCCGACCATCAAATTATTTAATGCTCAATCTCATAAAAATGAAGGCTCTAATGTATATAAATTTATTTTTGTGTTTTTTTTTTTTAACTTCAATTGTACTCAAACAAGTTCGAAGAAAGGCTGAGTACCTTAGCTGAATCGATTTTCTAAACACTGGTTCGAGGTATTAATACCTCTAACATGGAGAATCCAATGAAAGAGCTCTATGATCCAACCAACCCAAATGAAATGCTCTATAAACTTCTCCGATTTGCACTCTTTCGACACACAAAAAGAGAAAAAAAGGAAAACAAGGAAAGAAAAGCTACAAAAAACACAATTTCTTGTGTTCATTTGCCCTTAAATAGACTCAGCTAGGGTCAATAAATTAAATATGGGTATTTATAGAGGTGTTGGATAATTGCACTAAAAAATGAGTGTTGTTGAAAAATTGAGATTGTTTTGTAATCTTGTTCTATATCGTCATGAGAGTGACTCATGTGGGACACATGGGCAACGCTCTTGGATGCAAAGAGAGTAAAATTGGAGTGAAAGGTTGTTCTCTCTCAATTAAGTTTGCGTGTGGTTTGTATTAAGCTGAGACCCTAAACAATCAAAGTAAGGCGAATTTTTAAATATAATCAAAAGTTGTCATTTTAGTACTGAAAATTTTTATGATAAACTGAAATTTATTTTTATAACTAATTAGAAACATTTAAAGCTTAAAAAATAGTACAGATCAAACAAATCTATGAACACATGAAAATTTCGAAAATTGATGCTTTAGATAATGCATTACAAGATGCATTATTTCCAAGACTTGAAGTTCAATTTTTTTTTTTTTTTTTACTGATTTTATTTTTTATATTCATATATCTTAAGGTCGAGATGATCGGATTTGAGGGTTTTTTAACATCAAAAGAACTTTTTTTAATGAATTTTTGAGGTGCGTTTTAGTTTTGATTGTTCAAGGCCTAAACTTTATATAAAATTTTTCCATTAAGTTTTGATTATGATTAAAAGTAATTCGACTTCTACATGAACATGGTTAACAACTGATAATAGTATTTCAAAACTCGGATAGGTGGTATAGAACGTCCAGCCCACATATTAGGGCCTGATCACTAGATGGGTGATCCAGACCAGTCTAAAATGACAATGTAGAAAAATATTAAAAAATAAAATAAAATAAAAATTAAAATAAGGTTTTTTGGAGTGCGATTTAAGGGGCCCCTAAAAACTATTAGAAAAAAAGGAAAATAACAAGAGTGGCGGGGAAGGCTAACCGGGCTAGGACAAATACCTTTCCAGAATCAATTCGGTCCAGATTGGTTCCTGGTCTTGATCGGCGATTCCCAATCTAGACCACCAAGTTTTAAAGCACTGGTTTGGAAAGTTCTCCTCTGGGAATCATGTTTAGAAATTGAGCAAAGTTAATAGATTTTTGCTCAAACCTAGACCTCAGTGCCAAGTGTATGCTTAAGGTGTATGCCTGTGTGTATGTAAGATCCAGAAGCACAATTGGTACCACCCAAACAAACTTCAAGTCGTTCTCTTTTGCAAGCTGAATGGGCGAAGGGCTAAGGGCTAAGGGCTAAGGTCTAAGGGGATTTCCCATTTGGAAAGCTATAGAAAAGCTCATCCCAGTTTAAAGTAGGTTAAGATTTTCCTTAAGCCCTACTTTGACTTAAAAGTTTGAAAAATACCCTAATGAAAACTTTTTGAAAAAGTATAGGCTACTTTGTTTGAAGGGAAACAAAGAAATAAACATCTAAATAAATTATTTAATTATTTTCTACTTGGGTTTATGTTTTTCCTGTGGTCCCATTGCTATTAAAGAGAATTAAGTATTCTAAAAAGATTAACTCTCCCTAGGGTTTATGGGATCCACTTTCTATCTAGGGCAAACCACATGCTAAGATACTTTTTAGATCTCAAGCTTTGGGATGTAATCTCTATAACCCATAGAACAACTTCAGCTAAAAACAAAAAAACAAAAAAGCTCCATGTAATAGAAAAAACTAATGTTTCAAGATTGAAAAGAAACCATCCAAATTTGAAAGGCTAGATCTAAGTGCCACAAAACTCAAATTTCAATTTATTTTTTTTAAAAATGATTATCTAGTAATTGTTATATGATACCCAAAGTTTTAGACTAAAAAAAGCAATCTAACCAGGTGTTTGACCAAGGGTGTCAATATGCAATATTACTTATGCGGGAGCACAATATCTGCATTCATTAAGTATTCTGCCAAATATCCAACTTTTTTACCTTGCAGCGGTAATGGATCAAATTTCTATTGAATATATTATCTATATTAAAACATGACGGGAACATTTATAAAGAGATGATATATCATTTGTACATTGAGATCACAATCATTATTGGCCCTTAAATCTCAAAGTAAGTGGTTGTAAGAATGTCATTGATTGGATACAAAGTTCCAAAAACAAATTTCTTAGATTTTGTGACTCACCCCGAGACATCCAATTGACATCTAATGAGTGAGAAAGCTTGTAACCTTCATATACAAAAGATAAATAATCTCTTTATAAATAATCCCTTGAAATATCCTTCAAAGTAAAAAATCATGTTATTGTGCTTAACGGTTCTACGGCAGCTGATACCTCACCCTATACCTCTGGCATTTCAAAAGGAAGACAATGACTCTATAAAGAATATCACTAAAGAGGTCAAAGTACTTAAAAAAAAGAAGTAAGTAGCTAAATAAAATAATTTAGCAACTGAATGGTCGTATTATAATTTTCTTTTATTTCGTTAAATATCTTAACTCGTTCTTATAAATATTTATATTGGGTGCGGCTTGTATAAGGCTGACGTTCTAAACAATCAAGGCGTACCTTCATATAGTGTTGAAAGATGTTATTTCATTATTAGAAATCTTTGGGATGACTTGAAAATAAATTTTTATCTCTAATTATAAAATTTAAAGCTTTAGAAGTAGTATAGATTGACCAGACGTATGAGCACTTGAAAATCTAAAAAATTGATCGTCCAACAAATACATTATAAGAGGCACTAATTCCTTGCTTAAAATCTATTTTTTCTCATGTCCAAACATCTTGACATCAAGATGATCGATTTGATAATTTTTGGGCTTCGAAACAAGCTCTTCTAGTGAAATTTTTATGTGTGCCGTCATTTGATTGTTTAGGCCATCACTCTTATATAATTTTTTTCCATTTATATGTAGTTGTTAACCGTGGGTTTTCTCCATGACGTTAGGGGTAGTTTTGAAATTAAATTACTATTTTAATTAATTTTTATTTAATCATCAAAATAACCCAATTGTCACTTGGCCTATATTTTTTTACATTTCCAAAGGCCCCTCCACTCTTTTTTTCTGCTAGCCGTTGAAGCAAAGGGGCCGCATACATTGAGGAAGGGTTTGAGGAGTTTGGTATGATGTAATTCTCATTCTCTCTCACCATCTTTGTTCACCCTCTCTCTCACTAAGCATTTAAAGGTTCCTTGAGCCCATGTGTGCATCCATAGTCTTGTAAGGGATACCATAATCATCTATTATGAAGCTATCTTGCTCCATCACCTTTTTATTGCTTTTCTCTCTCTATAAAGCTATTAATATCTGAAAGAATGACTCATATGATCGAGCTGGTGGTATATAATAATTTTTTCCTTTTTAAATTCTTTTTCTTTTCTTCGTGACCTAGATCACTCACAAGTAGTCCATATAATAACTTCAAATAAAAGAAATGAAAAGAATATAATAAGATCTCAAGAACTTGAAGCCATTCAAAATCTTTCTTTCAATAACAAAGAAAAAACACAAACTA
This sequence comes from Amborella trichopoda, assembly GCF_000471905.2. Next base: position 6,653,876 of record NW_006498404.1, read on the forward strand.
TGTTTGGGATTAAAGGATATAATAAATAAATATGAAAGAAACAAAAGAGGGTGGCAGAGATTACCTCAACTGGGCTTCTTACACTCTATATGAGTCGCCACCTTCTGATGACGCGCGATCTAATGGTCAATCTTCAATCTCAATCGGGAAAGCAAGTTTGGATAAGCTACACCAATGGAAATGAACCTTTTAATCATCAATCTCAAACCCTTGGTGAATTCCCATATCAACCTAGTTTGAGAGAGATACTCCTCTTTTCTACCACAACCCTATAGTCTAAAATCCCAAAGAGAGATGAGAGATCATGAGAGACACCATGAGAGAAACTATGAGACGAGAGAGGGTGGGGCGTGCCTCCCCTTTGGGTCTTTCAAGAGAGAGAGATAAAGTTTCTAAGTAAAGAGAGATATTCTAAGTGGAGCGTGCCCCTTTTAGTAGGTTAAAAGAGAGAGATGGAAATTTCTGTACTAGGGGCATGCCCCTCTTATTGTATATAGGAGAGAGAAGAGAGATCTTAGGTGTAAGAGATATGGTATAGAGATTTGGGTAGGGTACTCGCTTTTTATAGTTCTTGAACAAATTTAGGGTTTTTTAAGGTTTTTCCTTGGTGTGCCACTTATATGAGATTGAATATGCACCATTGATCTTGGGTGACTTGTGGGATGAGAGATAAGAGCTCTCCATTCCATAGATAGGACATCAACATTTTATGGAAGGTGCTAGACCATTATCCCCCACTTCCAAAACTATTTTTCCATCAATTAATTTAAATAAAAAATTAATAAATCATAATATTATCATTTCTTATTTTATGCATAAGCCTTTTCATACATTTCAAAATATCATTCAAAAGTTCCTCAAGACTTAAACTTTTCAAAACAACACAAACTTATCTCTCAAGCTTTTAGAGCTTGATCTTTATAAAATAGAAAGTCTCCATAGGTGGGCGTGCCGCCCATTGTGGCATATAATGGGCCCTACCCAATTTGCTATGGTGGGCCCAAAAGACCTATTGCGCCTCCCCCTGCAATTATATATTTTTTTATATTTTTAGAAATATAAAAATTATTATTTGAATATTTAAGTCATTATAAAATCAATATCTCTGTTTTCGTAAATTTAAATTTGATAAATAAATATCTAAAGATTCAGAAAAATTCAAATAACGATATAAAAATCATGTATTATTAAAATTAATTAGTTTGATGGGAAAATGATTAATATAGTTTAGGAATAAATATCCATTGCAGCACTCCGTGTTCAACTGCGAACTACGAACTATACATGCTTTCTCAAACCGACCCAGCATTGCCCATGACCCATAGTCTATACAAGGGATCATTTCTGGGTCACCAAAGTTTAGCTAATGGGCAAGGGGTAGGTTGCAGTCCCAATATATGGATTTTAGGTCCCCCTAGAGATGAAACCAAGGTCATCCTGACCTGATGCAATCCATTGCTCAATGGTGCACAAGAGGTATCTCTAATATATGCACATGTTTCACGATGAAAGGTGTTACGCTTTTCCAAAAATGACTATCAATATGCATGCCGTATGATGATACAAATGATGAGGCTTTAGCCCTGTCTCTGAATGCCTCCATCATACATAAGGGTCACACAATCCCTAGGCTCACTCATCCGGGCATACTGCGACCTCATCAAGGGATAAGCCACATAACCCCCATCAGTTTGTTTCTCTTAGCCCAAGTAATATAGGTTTTCCCCAACTATATCAACCTAGCACATCAAGTACAGTCCAGTATCAGCAAACATCATTTGCTTAGTATGGTCTACATTAGACCACACTCTCACTGAGTTCATGTTCCACTATATATTTTCATTTTACAAGCACTCATAAGGCTTTTAATGGCCACACACACAACAATATCTTCTTGATTCAAATTTTCAATAAGGTCAGGGTTGCTTGTGATGCTCTTAAAGGTGGATATACTTGTTATCTACAAGTCCTAAGTTGAGCACTTTGGTGAGTTCGTTCCATGCTTTATATTTGCTCAACTTGATATAATTCTTGACTAAAATAGAGTATGAAATTGATGATAATAGATTGAGGATTCAAGCTGATGATTTGAGCAACTCTTATTGGAAATACATGCTTATGTTTATTATGTGATTGTAGATATATGTATTTGAAGTGTTTGATTATATATTCAAGTGAGGTTTAAAGTGTGATCTAGATCTAAATTTGATTGCATATTAATCCATATTAGTAGCCTACTTTAATTGATCCTAACATTTAGTATCAGAGCTTTGGTTGGATGGCTACTACAAGAAGCATACTTTTGGAATTGGTAAAAATTGAGAAGCTTGATGGATCTAATTTTTCTTTGTGGAAAAGTAAATTATTTTTCTTGCTTCATAATATGGAATTGTTGTATGTGAATGAAGAGAAACCTAGTGAATCCGATGATGACTTTACTCTTAGAGAGAGACAAAAATATTTGAAGTGGAAAAATGATAATTTTTCATGTAGAGGTGTTATCCTAAGTTGTTTGAGTGATAGGTTGCACAAAGTATTTGAAAACTATGCTAATACAAAAGACCTATGGGTTGCAATTGAAAAGAGGCACGCCGATGATAATTATGTTGCTAAATGTGAGCTTATGAAAGATATAATATGTGTAAGATGAAAGATGATCAATTAGTGCTAGAGTATTTTGATGATATGAATATTATGGCTAATCAACTTGCCGGTTATAGTGAGCCCATAAGTGAGCACCAACAAATTATGAAAATTATTGAAAATCTTCCAAATTCTTGGAAATCTTTGAAAAATAACGTACACTATAATGGTACAATCCATACTTTAGATGACCTTAAAGGGCATTTGAGGATGGAAAGGAATGATAGACTTAAAGAGAAGGATGAAAGAGCTAAAAACCATGCCTATTTAGCAATGGCTAAGAAAAATAATAACAAAGTTCCTACTAAGAATGTTAAGAAGCGTTTCCATCCTAAAAATTCCTACAAGTTCAAGAAGTTCTATAATTGTAACAAGTTTGGTCACACTACTAAATTTTGTAGAGAACCCAAGAAGAAGAATGTTGGACAAGGTAGTGGCTCCAAGGAGTTTTCCTTTGTGGTTAAAGAGTCATTGATGGTGAGCCCCTTCGATGAATGGTGGGTGGACTCCAGAGGTATTAGGCACATCACCAGCACCAAGAGCAATATGGTAGAGTTCAAAGAAAAGGGTGATGGCGTCGAGAAACTCTTTATGGGTAGCTCGTGCTTTGAGAAAGGACAATTAAGCTTCCACTCCCATCCGGTAGCAATTTGACTCTTAATGATATTTTATATACTCTGGATATGAGAAAAAAAATTAGTTTCTCTCTCTAGGACTGATAGGGGTGGGGGTGAAATTTATGCAAGGGATGGAAAGATGATTAACAAGAAAAATAGTAGTTTTGTCGTAAAGGCCACAAATGGTTGGCAATATGTACAAACTTGATCTTGATAATAGAATGAAAATGTCATTTGCTTATGATGAGTGTTTTAATATTTAGCATAGAAGTCTTGGTCATATTGGTTATAAGAAATTAAATAGATTAATGAGACAAAATGTTATCCCTTAATTAGAAAAGGAAAATTTCAAGTGTGAAACTTGCTTAAAAGGAAAAATGCATAGAAAATCATTTCGTAAAGGTAAAAGAATTCAAAGTTTACTCGAAATTGTTCATACTGATATATGTGGAAAATTGAAACCCGAAAGTATTGGTGGAAGTGAGTATTTTATTACTTTTATAGATGGTTATTCTTGATACTCTTATACTTACCTAATTTCTCATAAAAATGAAACACTAGATAAATTTTAAAAGTATAAATTAGAAGTTGAAAACCAATTAAATAGAAAAATCAAGATTCCTAAATTTGATAGAGGAGGAGAATATAGATCCAATGAATTTAGTAAGTTTTGTAATAGCAATGGAATAGTTAGGCAAACTTCTTTGCCTTACACCCCTCAACAAAATGAACTGACCGAGAGAAAGAATATAACTTTAATTGATATGGTCAATTGTATGATTCAAGAAGCCGGTATACAATATTAATTTTGGGGAGAAACTATCATGGTGGCAATGTATAAATTAAATAGAGTGCGCTCCAAATCAACTAATTTAACACCCTTTGACCTATGGTTTGGTAGAAAACCCCTATTTAGACCATATTAAAGTATGGGGCTCGCTGGCACATGTTCATATTCCCTGTAAGAAGATGGATAAGACCCAAAACTATAAAATGCATATTTGTTGGATATTCAAGTGACTCTAAGGGTTATAGATTTTATAATGAAGTATCTAAAGAAATTGTTGAGAGTAGAGATGCTTACTTCTTTGAAGATGTTGAAACATCAAAGGTAAAAGAAGCTAGAATTTTAGAGCAAAATGAAGAAGAAACTTAAAATCCTAACATAATTGATGTAGGAAGCTCTTATCAAATTGATTATACTAAATTATTTGAGCCGAGAAGAAGTACTAGGGAGATTAAAAGATCTTGTTATTTAGATGATTATGTATACTATGATGAAGTTAATGAAGTACTATGCAATTTTAAGGAAGCTATCAGTTCACTTGAAGCAATGTTGGATGGAAGCTATGAGGACTGAATATGAGTTTTTAATAAACTCCAATTGTACAACTCCACCTCGCCCACCCAGCTTTAATTCTATATATGACATCTTCATTAATCTCTTTGTTTTCTTGAATTATCGAGCTAAGATATTGAAAGTACGTTCTTTTTTGTATTTCTTGGCCATCAATCTTAACTACTTCCGTGTCTTTACTTCTATTATTACCAAACATGCATTCCATATACTCTGTCTTAATCCGGCTAATTTTAAAACATTTAGATTATAGAGCATCCCTCCAAAGTTTTGTATTGATCCTGCTTCAAGTCTCATCAATTAAAACTATGTCATCCATGAATATACACCATGTCATCTCATCTTATAGGTGCCTAGTTAAGTAATTCATGACTAAGACAAAAAAGTATGGGCTCAATTCTGACCCCTAATATAGACCTATGGTCACTGAAAACTCACTTGTCTATCTACTATGTGTTCGTGCACTAGTTACTGACTATTTTTTTTTTAACACCCATCAAATTAAATATTGATGTACTTTATTTATCGTAAACTTTCCCTAGTTATTTACACACTAGTTTCTCTTAAGTGGCATGAGCTAAATGATGTAAATAAGTTTGTTTTTTTGTTTGTTTGTTCATGGTTAGGACTAGACTTTTTTTAAAAAAAAATTTAAAAAACCTGTTATGGGTTCTTGAAAAATATTTATATCATTTAGCTTAAGTGGATTAAGTCGAACAATTTGTCTATACCCATTTGGGGTAAGGAGTGAGAAATACACTTTTAATTAAAAATTCTTGAGCTGGTCTCCGTACCTTGGACAAGTAAAGATATTTTACATCATTTGACTCGAGCCAGTGGCCACATAAGTGGAGGCAGCTGGATCATTCTAGTGGTATTTCACAAAGTGTAAGATAACCAATTTATTGCTAAGTTTGTTTATTTGGCCATTTTAGTAATGCCACGGTTTTGATTCTTCTGAATTTTTTGAAGAAGTTCGTAATTGTTATATTTATTATAAGATAACATAATTTTTTTTAGAAGTATTATCTTACAAATTATATATGTGATATTTATTAAAATAGAATAAATAAAATTTTAAATAATAATTCTCTTTTTGTTTTTTTTATCCATCTTATATTTGTAATAGTTATCCCTTTTGCAATATGTCACAATATTAAGAAGACCCTACATGGTAGTATGGGGTCGGAAAAGATCCCAACAAATTAGGCAAAAACACACGTAACTACTATCAAATTTGTAGTGGGGCAAACATGTTTAAGACGCATTTAGTAGGGGTTAAGGATGAAGTTGTTGTATGTCATGATGTCCCTTAATGTGAAGAAGTAGATAACTCTTCTTAATGCCAACAAAGATAAGAAGGTAGCTAAACAAATGATAAGTGATGTTAACCCCTACATGTCATCCAATGTGAGGGGAGCAGATGAGTAACGATAAGAGTAGACTTGGAAGAAGTGCAGCGTCAAGAGAGTAGCATGGGCACGTATAGAAGGGTCGGTAGAAATAGCATGGGTATATACAGAGGGGCCTGCATGGGTATGTACTAAGGGCATCTGGTGGCAGTTCTAGTGTGACAGAGGGGTCGTGAATGGCTACCGTGTCCCATGCATTATGTGTCGAGAAAACTACTCTTGCCTTATCTAGGAGTGCTAGTGTCATGAAAGCTTGGGTATATACAGAGGGGCCTGCATGGGTATGTACTAAGGGCCTAAGGCATCTGGTGGCAGTTCTAGTGTGACAGAGGGGTCGTGAATGGCTACCGTGTCCCATGCATTATGTGTCGAGAAAACTAATCTTGCCTTATCTAGGAGTGCTAGTGTCATGAAAGCTAGGTGAGGAGCTCATAGCGGACTTGCTCAGCCCACAACTCAGAGTCATATTGATCCATTCCTCTCGAAGCCCAAGTAACGAAAGATGAATATCCCATTAGCATGCAATCCTCTCGAAGCCCAAGTAGCGAAAGTTGAATATCCCAGTAGCATGCAAGGGGAATAGTAACGAGGGCCACGGGAAATCGGTCTACAATCAAGGGGGTCCTTTTCCATGTTGCCAACAGTCTGTATTACGAAGTCAACAGCTGATGTCATTCAAAAGGCGGGGCCTAGGGTTAAGTCCCCATGACATATGAGCTCGTTGGGTCGATCTTCGATGACGAGGTGAAAGATGTTAGAAAATTCATTGGGAACTTTAATGAAGTTTTAGCGGAGAATAGACATCATCATCATGACTTATGGTTGGAGAGACAAAGTTACTAAAAAAAATTATCTAAATATTCTCATTCATTGCCCATATAATGACTTTCATATTCAGCAAAGAGGTCACGGTGATGAAGAAGGAATTGAAGCCCTGAGTATAATTAATGAACCAAATAGTTGAGGAGGAAAGAGAAAAATATATAGTTTAGATTATTGCCAATAATGCTAGGTCGTGTATTTCTACGAGTGTGAAGATGATGCTCAAATGAAAGCATCTAGTGTGGACCCCATGTTCTTCCCATTGCATTGATTTTATGTTAGTGAGAGGCAAGATCATGACTATGAAGGAGACTGATGATGCACAAAGTGTATCAAGTGGACAAAGTGAAGAGTATCCTCGTTAGAAGCAACGGATTCCTCTCAATTGTGGTGTATATTTGGAGGATATAAACCCTAGGAGGGCTACCAAGAAGAGTAAGAAGAGCAAACACCACTTTGGATGATTTTCTAGCCATACTAGGGTTTTTTATTTATTTATTTATTTTTTATTTGACTATTTTTAGAAATATTATTAAAGTTAGGGTGTTTATGTTTCCCTTATTTTAAAGTTGGGACTATTTTCTTCAGTACAAGTTAGGCCTAGGATATTTATGTCTTTTATGTTTAAGTTAGAACCTTTTGGTTGATTTTTTATTAGTATGGATAAAAAAAGTACTCGAATATTTAAAATTGAAAAAAAAAAAACCTTCTGCTTTTGGAACCCAAGTTTGGATTACAGAAAAAACCCTATGTTTCTCCAAGTTATGACCTATGTTTAGCCTAAAATTCTTCATGATTCATTGTTTTCTCAAATATCCTTTAGGTACTCTGAGTTGGGCGGTATCAAAATTCATCGATATGCTTCACTTGATAAGACAACAACACTAGGAGTAACGCCTGCAATCATCTGCTTTGTGACAAAGTACTTGGCAACGAATTCTATTCTATACCCACAAGCCACGTTGAGAAAGTTATTTACTTCTAAAGGAGGTCTATTCTATACCCACAAGCCACGTTGAGAAAGTTATTTACTTCTAAAGGAGGTCGATAGATTGCCTCTCAAGGTCCGAGTAATATTGGAAGGCATAACCACTTATAAGAGGCTATGGTCTAGGTTTTCTGGTATTGTAGGGGCACAATGCTTTTAGTGATATTATTAAGAATGGTGGATGCTGACAAAAAATCCACCATATAAATTTTTTAAAAAGAAGCAATATAGTTTCGCAACCAAAGTGATTATTGTTGAGAGTATATGAACTGATTAATTATGCAAACCAATTCACAATATCGATAATTGCTTATTTATACAATTAAAATTTATTTAATGTTTCATCACTTGAGTACAAATAGTCTCTTGATCTCCTTCTTGTCTAGATTTCTATTTCTATCCCAAAATTTTCTATTTCAATACTTGTGTGAGATACATCATTGGAAGATTGGGAAGAAAGAAGGAACAGGAATCAAATATAGTCATTGAGAGAGGTAAGAGTTAATATTTCATATAGAAATCCAAAAGACTAGGTACATTTGTGAGGAAAAATTATAGCATAAACATTTTTTTTTAGCTTTCTATTTATAGGATGCAGAAGGCTCATTCGCAAGCAGACTTGCTAAGACCTCTCGAATGATATGAATCTAGTTTCTCTTAACTAATGTGTTCTTTTACATCTTTAATATTAAAATGTTACGACCATTTTAGTTGTATGGTGGGAGGTATATGGTTTTGACATACCACTTAAAGGAAGATGGCTTTCTTAAACATGTTTAGCTATTGGGTGTTAGAAAAACGGGATTACATGCTGGTGGTTGCACAATCATAAAGGAAATCGACTGACTTTAAACAGGCTTCAAAAGCTCGAATATGTTCATCATAATTTAAACCTTTAAGAGTTACAAATAATAGAGAAAATTGGAGAATTACAACCCGATCAACCTAGTTCCAATATTTGTCACAGATATAGCCGATAAGTGGTTGGTGGAAGAATAAAAACTAGTGCTATGTAAGATAACATTTCTTGAGGCAACATGTGCAAAAGATGACCAAGAAGTTGTAGACGAGCAGGGAGGAGCAAATGACCAGCTAGTATTCCAGTCATTCATAGGAAATGTAAGTGGTCATGTACCTATTGAAGAAGAAGGGGGAGGAGATGAGGAGGGTAGATGAGAGAGAAGATGATTATGAACTTATCCAGTCCCAGCCAAGATATGCAACCCAAGCCCTAGCAATAGGCAGGTGGGGGCAAGCACAAGGGTGGACTACCTGAGAGACTTCAGGCAAGGAGAGCCGTTCACCATGCCCAATTCATTCATGAACCACTAAAGTATTCGTTAGCGAGGTTCAAGTAAGTCTGAACACACATACTTAGAAATCAATTGCCTAAATGATTTCTCTCAATAATTCAACAAGTAGAATCAACATTTTAAAGACAATGAAGCATGGTGCCTTTTGGTATTAGGTTGTCATCTTATAATTATATACTCCATTTTGTATTATGTATTCATATATTTGATAATTGTATGCTCCATTTTGATTGTGAAAATGAATGTAACACTCAATAATAACCCAAACAAAAAACTACCTCAGTATTGATGTATTTTTTTAGAATAATAAGATTCTATAAATACAATGACCCCATTTTTATTTTTGAAAACGTAAAAGACATTTATCATGATTTTTAAAAGTCCTTTGAAAATTTTTAAGGCCGAATCGAGCCAAACTGGCCGATCCATAAATCTAGATGGCTGATTTGCCAATCCAAACCAGCTTCCCAGATGGCCAATTCACCCAGAAAATCTGGGTTTAAAACACTAGTTTAATCCATTTATTCTTTAAAGATTTAAGCTTACAAAATGATGTAATCTTGGAAGGCTACATGGATTAAGGATCCTTCAAGCCAATGCCAAGGCTAAAGTTTTGAGCTTAATTCTGAGCTTTTTATTTCAGGCATTTCCAAAGCGTGAAGGGATTATGCTTACTTTATAATTCAATGTAAGGCACATTTCTGAGTTCTTTCATAAATAAATAAATAAAACAATATTAAGTTCCATCAAATGCTAACAAAGCCTATATATTGATTTCTTTCTAACAAAATCACATATTGTTCAGTTATATATCTTGATATGTGCTGAATGCACTCTCATTCTTCCTGAAACATAATTTGGTTTACATGAAACCTCAATATAGATCATAAAAGATCCTCGACAGCAAACTTTATAGGAGCAGCTTCTATCATGAAGAACACGAATAGCATTTCCTAGGCTTCAAAGAACTCCAAAAGTTTGTCATGCCAAGATGCCACCAAGAAGGGGAACTAATCAAAATAGTTATACAGGAAAGGGAGTAGACTAACTCTGCTAATGCAGTCCCGATGAATTCTATCAACTCTTCCCTGGTAAGTTCTCAAAATTGTCATCATCCTCGATGAACTTCTCTTGCACAGCTGCTGTTGTAAAGTAGAGTGTCAAGGAAAGAATATCGGCCTCAAAATGAAGAATGAAAGGGAATGGAAAAATCATTGCATGATAACTAAAGGAGAAGCAATAAATAAACGGATAGATAAAAAGGATATCTGTAGTAATCCCAATCCAAAGGGCCAGCTGCGATTTTGCTGAACTCAACGGCACTCCCTTCAATGCCGGCAAAAATATACCCATTGCTCTTGTCTATCAACTTTACGAGATTTCCAACACTCTCTTTGTCCTGATGATTTTGAAAATGTTACTCAACCCATGAGGGCACCACCAATTAAAGTGCACATACACCATAATTCAATAGACTACAGAGAACCATAGGCCATTGGATCATCGCCCATTTCATTGGATGGTGAAATCGATCATCAGGATCATGTCCTGAACTTATTTGACAGTGATGACGCCAATGAACTGGTGTTACAAACCCAATGGAATACAGTTTTCAATAGTCCATTGGATTATAATTACAATTCTCTTTAAACAAATCCATAATTGACGATGTTTCTCAAGAATGGTCAGAATCCTAGCATGCCTGAATATCCAGTGTGGTGAAATTGACCAGACCATAATCTTCAATAACCTCGCATAGCTCTTTGGTGAGTTTCCTGCAAAGGAAGAGTGAGGTAGTTTTGGCTCAAGCAAAGTGAGAAATAAGGCCTGTTGTGGAAGCACCAAACCTGTACTTGGCAGAGCGTGGATCTTGATCAAGGTGGTATTGCAAATAAGACAAGTCCTGCACATCTGTATAAAACTCCAGGTTGTAGGCTGCAATTTAAGTAATGCATGTCGAGGGTGAGGAATAAGTCAATTTAGTAAATATAGTAGAAGGGAAAGCACATCACTGCCATTGGACTATGGTACATGATACTCGAAGTCAACATCCACTCTTCATCCCCACAGATGAATGGCTGGAGATTGATGCAGATTGCAGAAAGGGGCCCACAGGGACATTCAACTAGAGAGGGTTGACAAACAACTGTTCCACAGTGGGAACACACCGTGGATGCAGCTTGGAGTACCCTTTTTTTGTTTGGATAAGTAAGCACCAAATAATATTGTCCAGACGTCTATGACAAACTTTCTTCCCAGAAAAAGAATTCATCTTCATAGTGATTATAAATTAGAAACAACTTTGTGGGTTTTCCCTTCATAAAATTACAAATGTGGCCAACTTTGACTGTACCTAGTTTGCCATAGCTCTCGATGAGATCTATTTTTGAGAGGACATTGATATGGGGGAGTTCCAAATGCAACATGGTTGTCAAAGAGAGAAGTAATGCGCTCACATATTTCCCAGAGTCACTGCAAAGATGAGCATCAACCAAGTGAACTGCAGTCAACTGCAAAGAAGGAATACATATTAGCTTCTGATAAGGGGATGTACACCATGATCCAATGTACTGTAGTATATGGTAATCCAAAAGGCAGCCCCCATCCATGCCTGATGATGAACTTCGGAGATTAGCCATAACTGAGCCCCACCGGGATATTCACCCAGGTAAAGTAAATCTCTTACCATCATTTATTGGTAGTGGACGGTGAATGCCATATTCCATTGGATTAAGGTATATTTTTGTTCTGCTAATTGGGTAAACGGGTAACAAGTTACTCTAATTGTGTCAACCGTTACTCATTAACATAAGACATGTTCTAGCACAAAATTAGCATACCCTGAGATCCAAAGACTTAATGAGTTTCATGATGACTTTCTTAGCATTTGAATGAAGAAAGAACAGTTCCACTTGCCCAGGGAAATCAAAAAGAAGGTAATGATCTGCAAGATGAAAGCTTCAAAATTAAGGAAATAAAAGACCACAATGAACACTTGACATATCCATATCAATTAGGAATAGATAAGATACTAACCCATCAAACTCACTAGAAAAAATTCAAACTGCATGACAAAACAGCAAAAGTAATTCTCAGCAGGGATAGTATGATTCATGAACACAATTATATTTTAAAGAGAGTGGTTGCATTTTAACCTATAGTATCACATACTAAGCTTCATGGACCAACAAAGTGCTGCAGTACTTGAAACAATTTAGAGTAAATAATCAACTGTCAGGAAGTATTGAGTTCATTGATAGTAAACTTCAATGCCAAAGTATATTATGCCGACTGGCACATCCATTTCACTCAAATTGTCATAGCAATTCGGCAACTCAACTCACCAGAGTCGAGTGAACAAGGTTTAAAAACCTACAAGTGTCATAAATGCCTACAAGTGTACAAAAGAATTTCATTCTTTGGCCAAGTCATAGAGACATTCTCAACTTTGCTCTCAATGCATAACTTTGTTTTGTTCCCATGAATGAACTTAGATTTGAGTTCTATCGAATTTCTTTGTCCAAAGGGGTAAAAGGATCCGAGTAGCATGTGGTGATGTAGACTGTAGAAACCTTGTGAAGTTCATTTTAAAATCAAGGAACTTTTGATGAACCAGAGTTTCATAAGACACTGCTGAATTTGTATTGAAAAGCACTATAAATTATCTGTTTCGCTAAGCGAGGAAATACTTATATGTTGCATAATTGACTCAAAAAGATTATGTCAGTGCATAAATTCATTGTTTTCATGTTTTTTGCGCCATTGCTTCATGAACACTGTTGAATTATATTGCTTAGAAAGCAATCTATGTAGTTTGGTCTTTCTGTACATTAAAAGCATTTTTACATTTCTCAGTGTACTATGATCAAGTTTCAGTAAAATTTTCAATTATATAAATTGAGCAGAATTGTTCGTGCTCCACAAATAAAAAAGAAGAAAAGAAATTGAGCCATATGCAGGACTTTGTTTATCTAAAATTTTGGGCATTCTTCAAGTTCTGATCATTACCATGCTATACCGACTTAATGTTCACTTGTATCATCAGGGAATCCAATACCCAATATCTGCTATTTATTTTGGAAAGAGGGAAACAATAGATCACCTTCTACCATATTGCCACCATGCTCTTTAAGTTTTGAGTTTCTCTTTGGCCCTATTTCAGATTAGCTGGGTCATGGTTGAGTTGGTTAATGGTCAGTTATGATGTTGGAAAGGATGAATGCTATGGAGACTGTCTGCCAATGATTCTTTGGGTTTCTGGAAGGAGCAGAATGGAGGAATTCTTTCAGGCAAAAACTCGATGTTCGGTGCTATTTGATAAGATTAGAGATGTGACCATTACATGGGCTATGGCCATGCCTTTGTTTTGTTGAGCCGGGCCTGGACTTCCTTTCTAACTGCAGGTGCTGTAGTGCATAAGGCAGAACCTCAGAGTTAAGACCGGACCAACCTCCCTGTGGAACCCACAATTGCCTAGCTTTATCAAGCTAAAAGTTGATGGTAGTCTTCGGCAAGCCTGGGCCAGCTGGGTAGGTGAAGTATTAAGGGATTGCACAGTATGCAGTTGCTTTCAGGTCCCTTGGGAGTTCATGACTTCAGAGGCAAAGGCACTTGCACTTCAAAGGTCGATGTAGTGGACTTGCTAGTGCAACAAGGTTGCACAAAGCATTGAAAGGAAACTAGAACAAACCAAAGTCCATGTCAGACAAGCATTAGGAAGACTTAGATCCGAGGGCTATGAGCACTATTCCATTGTGTATATTAAGTGACATGATGTATAACGTCATTAAAAACGATTTGGTGGCAAAAGTTTGAGTGAAGCTTGAGATCTTGTATAAGACAAAGTCCCTCATGAATCGGTCATAATGGAAGCAACCACTGTACACCCTAAGGATGAACGAAGGTAGGATATCCTAGACCATCTGAATTAATTCAATACAATTATTTGATAGTAGTTGACCATTGATGTTAAGATGGAAGATGATGATAAGGCACCAATCCTATTTTCCTAGCTCCCTCAGTTGATGACCATCTTGTCACAATGTCACTCAACGGAAAAGAAAACATATAAGATGAAGGATAATTGAAACTCCTCTCAAATAATTTGAGAAAGAGACAAGGTAATGCACAGCCACAAGGAAAATTTGATGGCTAGAGGGAGGTCTATTGAAAGAAAACAAAGGGGACATGAAAGTTAGGGTAGATTTAGATCTGAATCCAAATCACAAAAGGGTAGTGCTTGGTGTTAATAATGCAGGAAAAAAACGTTATATAAAGGACTGTCCAACCCCAAAAGAGAAGGAGAACAAAGCCTCTGATGCGACCAAATTGGTGATGGAGGCTCAAACAGTGCAACATAAAACATATTGTCAGTTTTGATGAGCTGTGACTATTCTATAGAGTTAGGAATATTTAATTAAGCATGTTCCTACGATATGTGCTCTCGTTGGGACTTGTTCATAATAAGCAAGAGCTCCAATGGTGGATCCATTTTGATGTGGAATGTAGCGGTCTGTAAGACTATTGGTGAAGTGACAATTAACATCAAGATGTATGATGAAGTCCTGAGAGCCTTGGCTAAGGTAAACTACATTTTATATCTGAAAAAAAAAAAAACAATTAACATCAAGATGTATGATGAAGTCCTGAGAGCCTTGACTAATGGAAACTACATTTTAGATCTGAAAAGAGAAAAGAAGAGTCTCCTTAGGTGCCTTAAACTTCAATAAGCTCCAAATTTGTTGGAGAAGGGGTAGTTATGAAAAGCAAGAAGATTGGACCGAATTTCTATGTGTTGCTTGAGAGCACCATCATGGACGGATCAGCAGTTGCTATATTTGATGGTTTCCATATCTGATGGTGGTGATTCCAACTTGATTCCATTTTAGCATATGTGGCTAGGCCACATAAGTGAGAGGAGTTTGGCAGAATTGAGCAAATGTAACTTGATCAATGGGATGAAGAAGTAGAAGTTGGGCTTCTATAAGCATTGTGTCTATGGGAAGCAGTGTACGGTGAAATTTAATACCTTGGTGCATACCACAAAAGACATCCTTGAGTATGTTCATTCAGATGTATAGGGCCTTCCCTTGATTGTCTCAAAAGGAGGATCTTTGTACTTTGTTTCCTTCATATATGATCTCTCAAAGAAGGTGTGGGTTTACACCTTGAAGAAGGAGGCTGGTATGTTTAACACGTTCAGGCACTACGAAACAAAGTCGAAAAATAGACTGGAAATGGGTCAAGTGCTTGAGGACCGACAATGATGAAGGGTACAATTAAGTAGAGCTTGTGAACTTCTGGAAGACAAAGGAATTGTTCGTCACTACACCACTAGGAAGGCACCAGAACATGATGGAGTTGTTGGGTACGTGAACATGACACTTCTATAAAAGGCCTACAACATGTCGAGTGACATTGGTTTATTGAAGGACTTTAAAGCAGAGAGAGTCATTGAAGTGTACTGCCTTGAAAACAGATCGTCATATACAGCATGTTCATGTGAAGGATGATAAATATAGTTTGAAATTGAAGAAGAGTATTTTCCTCGGTTATGCAGATATAACATAGGTTATTGATTATGGTGCCTAGACCCTAAGTCTCCAAAGTTTATTATCAGTTATAATGTTAAGTTTGATCAATCTATCATGTTGAAGAGCTTCAGAAGGGTGCTGAAAAGTGTGATCATAGAAGTGGTGATGGCATTGAGGTGGAGTTGTGAACACTTCAGAAAATACTCCGAATGACATGCTAGAAATTCTTAGTGAGAGTGGAAGAGAATGTTAAGCCTAAGGAGGCCGTTGAGCTTACTCCACATGATCCTCACTTGTAAGGGGAAAGAGAACCAAGAGGCCAGTGGTGTGGTATGATTATGTGGAGAGAGTGTTTATGCTTTGGCCAAGAACCATTGAATTTTGAGGATGCTACGAAGGATGATAAATAGTATGCAATGTTTAAGAAAGAGTTGGGTGGCCCCTAGGCAGCTAGCATGGCACTCAACGCTCAACGCTCATGCCTAGTCAGGCACTAAGAACTTCAGGTGCCTTGAGGTGAAAACTTTTCAGAGATATGTATATATGTGTTGCCCAATGCATATATATGCAGATATTTCTGTCAATTTTGTATTATTTTTTTCTGTTTTTGCATTTATACATATTCTAACATTTATCATGCAAATATATGCGCATGAATGTTGAAACACGTTCAAAACTGCAAATCAGTGGAAATTTCGTGAAAAACATAAACAAGTCCATAGCGTATTGGTCTCCAACTCTCCATACTCCATAGTGGGATACAATCATCATACACAGTACACATAAACATAGTAACATAGGCTCCAAGTCTCCAATAAGGGCATATACTAAAAATAATTAGAATAGGAAAGGGGTAAGTTTTTTTTTATGCTTCTTCAAACTTTATAAATTTTTTTATTCACAAAATTTGAAAAATCAAATGATTTGGGGTGTCTTTAGTGTTTAGGTATGAGTTTTTCTCCCCTTGAGGGGTTCAGAATACCCCGAAAGCAGCACCCCTTTCACTCTATTTCATGGTCAAAATGACCCAAATTGTCCTCCGGGCCTTTTTTTTCGTCAAAAAGGTGCAAGCCCTGAGCACCCGCCTCGACTGCATGGGCAGTACCTAGGGACCGGAGACCAAGGACAGCTGCTCAGGCCTAGGCGTGTGACATAGGACCCCTTGGGCCCCTAGATGCTGGGGTGGCCCATTTTGAAACATTGGTAGTAGGTGGAGTGATACCATGAATGAAAAGATGGAATCTCTTCAGAAGAACCATACATGCATCTCATGAAGTTACCCAATGGGCAAGAGAGCTATTGTGTGTAAATATGTTCACAAGAAAAAGGAAAGATCACTTGAATCTGGTGGCAAACGATTTAGGGCAAGTTTGGTTGCAATACATCATGCACAGAGGCAACGAGTTAATCATAATGAAATCTTCTCTCTAGTTATGAAGCACACCTCTACTTGGATGTTATTAGCCCTGGTTGGAATGTTTGATTTGGATTTGGAGCACCTTGATAGCAAGACCAAATTCCTGCATGGAGATTTGAGGAACAAATTTATATGACTCAGCATAAAAAACTTGTTGTGAAAGGCAAAGAGAACAATGTTCTCAAGTTTAAGAAATCATAGTACAGTCCAAAGTAATCTCCTAGGCAACAGTACAAGTGCTTTGATACGTTCGTGATTAGACACAGTTATTTTAGATGTATAATAATTGTTTCTAATTTATGAGATTTACTGATGGCGCACTTATCCACTTTATGAGATTTATTGATGGCCCACTCATCCACTTTTTGCTTCATGTGGATGATATGCCTATTATTATAAAGAATTCTTTAGAGACCATAAATTGAAGACTCGGCTTGGTAAAGAATTTGAAATGAAAGTTTTAGGTTCAACAAATAAAATTATGACATTGGAGATGCATAGATATAGAAAGCATGGTAAAATTGAGGTTGTCTCAAAAGGACTACATTAAGAACGTCCTCACCAGATTTGGGATGGTGAATTAAAAACCCCATGGCTACTCCTCAAATTGTGGTCGGATTATCTTTGAATAGAAAAGGAAGACATGTCTTGTGTTCCATATGCGAATGCAGGTGGAAGCCTCATGTATGCAATGATTTGCAATCATCCACATATTTCACATGCCGTGTTATTAGCAAGTATATGGCTAACTCAGGAAAGAAGTTTTGGCATGCAATGAAATGGATATTGTGTTACCTAAGAGATGCATCAAATGTGCGTCCAATTTAGGATTAGCTCGATGAGGTTGTCGGTCATGTTGATGCTGATTTTGAAAGTGATTTGGAATATAAAAGGCCTATCAAAGGATGTGTTTACACTTGTTTGAATTCCGATCAGTTGGAGGTTAATGTCAAAGCCCATGATTGCCTTGTCTATGACTAGAGAAAAATACATGCTTGTAATTGAAGTAGTTAAAGAAGTCATTTGGCGTAAAGGACTTGTACGTGGTTTGGGGTTTACAACAAGATGAGACTATGGCCTATTGTGGTCTTAGTTATCGAAATCGGAATTGAAACCAATTCCAGGTTTGACTCGGGAGCGAGAGATTGTGAAAGGCGAGAAGGTCCCTAGCTTCGGAATCGCCATCCATACACCTTAAAATTTAGGGATTGAGATCCCAATATGTTGGGGGGTTCAATCCCAACTTCTAGGGATCGAATGATAAGTTCTACAAGTATGAGCTCCACGTAGTTAAAAATTGAGGTCCTCAAATAGCTATGGTTCCCTAGGTTGGGAGCACAATCCATATTATATTACAAACAATTAATGAATTTTTAAAAATTAAAAATTATATTAAAAATATAAGAAATCCAAACATTCTATAATAATTTAATATTTTTGTAATCATTTGCTTGTAGTTTATATATTAATTAAGTAATAAAAATTTTCAAGAAACTAAAACTTTATAAAAAATTTAAGGTATGTTTGATAAAATAGGATTCAAATATTCAAAAGTTCTAAAATTTGAATAAAGGCTATGATGGCTTTCCATATTCGTAGATTACAAAATATCCTAATATGTATTTTTTTGTGTGCTTGACTGTTTATCATTAATTTAGAATTTTTATAATTCAATGCTTTTCAAGTCGGGACAATATTACTAGAGCACGAACACCAACAATCATGGCCACCCCTGAAACTTGATTTTTCATATCCATTCTATCGAACGGATACCAGCAATCCAGCTAGGGTTTCAAACTTATCTCTAACCCACTTTGCTGGGCCAGATGTTAAAAATCTTTCTTTCACTTTGGTTTGATAAAAGAGGCGATGAAAAGAAAAACCTCTCTCCCTCCAGATTTGCAGGTTTTCTCTCTCTGCAGCTCAACCCCATCGCCAGATTTGCAACGGGTAGATTTTGTCCATGTTTCATCTCACTTGCTCGATTTTCAGCCAGTGGATTCTGTCCAATGTTTCATCTCAATCACTTGATTTGCAGCTCTCTCTGCAGCTCAACCCCATCGCCAGATTTGCAACGGGTAG
Source organism: Amborella trichopoda (assembly GCF_000471905.2). The sequence goes on from NW_006498404.1 coordinate 6,673,060, forward strand.
ATTTCGTCCATGTTTCATCTCACTTGCTCGATTTGCAGCCAGTGGATTCTGTCCAATGTTTCATCTCAATCACTTGATTTGCAGCCCTCTCTTCTCTGTAGCCACCTCTTTGTCCAAAACTTATAAAAAACTAGTACCCAACCCACACAACCCATCTTCTTTCCAATCTGTATTCATCTCGTTCTCTATTTCGTCTTTTTATACTTCCCTCTCCTGAAGCTTTGTGTCCCAGATCCACTATTCTCTCTCGCTAACCTCTCTCTTGCCCTCTGTTTTCCTTTCTGTTTCTTTCTCTCCTCATAGAAGAACCAAGCCTCAGTTTTAGAGAGAGAGATGTGGTTGTTTGGGTAATGAGAAAAAATATTAGAGAGAGACGTGGTTGGGGAGATGTGAAAAAGTGTTAGAGAGAAAAGTGGTGATTTGGGGAGAGAATAATGGGTCTCGCAGAGCTTGCCAAGAGAGAGAGAGATGTTAAGATGGGAGGGGTTTTTTGGGTTCGTGCAAGTAACGGTGAAGCGAAAACAAAAAACTGACGGAAGAAATTGAATCCCACAATATTCAAGTCAGAGTTGAATTTTGTAGGATTCAAATCATTGATGATTATCTAGATTTTAAAGGGTGTGGTTTTGTTCAATCAAACAAGTCACAGGCCATTTTAGTATCATTTAAGATCAAGATCACTATAGATTTTGCAATATCTTGAAATATTAGGATATTGCCGGGTCATCAAACATACCCTTGATAAAATCAAATCATTATATAATACTAATTTTTGCATTCTTTGAGAGTAGTTTATGGCTGTATATAATGTAAATAACAATCACGGTCATCCTTCTTTATTGAATAAGAAGTACTAAGATGAGTATGAAGTTGAAGCGCAAGGTAACTCGTGACCATTACAGAGCCCAAAAAGGACAGTATAGTCTACCACCAAAGGAAATTATGAGTGTGAATAAAACATGCAGCTAATATAGTATATAATACTTCCACACATTACTAATTATGCAAAATGGTCCTGACTTAGCATTAAGGGTAAGCTCAAGGTTCGATCTCGTGACCTAAGAAGGAGGGCAAGGGCAAGAGAGATAGTAGAGTCTATCGCTAAGGGAATTTTGATCCTACATTGGTTGGAACCTCGACTCAGTATACCCTCAGATATGGTGCAAAGGAATGTGGATTCTGTGTAGCTCAAGATCTAGATCCCTATTTCCTAATAGGAATGATCAAGATCCCAAAGTTTAAAAATCGCTGAGGAGCAAGTTCACAAGCTTCGAGAGCTGGATCAACCCTTTGGTTGTTAGGAGATCTTGGTAACCATGATTGTGATACTCAAAGCATGATACATTTGGCCGAGAACCATGTCTACCATGCAAGGATGAAACATATTAATATCGACACCATTCTATCCATGAGATAATAGCTAAGGGTGATTTCGGTTAGTCGAAGAATGACACCAAGAAGAGTGTTGCAAATATGTTAACAAGGCTGGCTCCATTACAAAAGTTTAAGCCATGCTTGGACTTGATTAATATGTTGCCAAGATGAGCCCCGATGGGGTGTGCATGGAGAAGATGATCGAATGGAAATTGTCGAATCTCTACCAGAATTCAAGCTAAGGTTGAGACACGTTGGGGCTTGCCTTGGATTCCAAGCAACCTCAAGTTGAATAGCTCAGGAAGTAGCTATGGACCTCTATATGTATGGTTTTTATATAGAAAGAGGTAATAGGTGTTGAGAAACCTTGGAATATGTCATGGAAGAGAGAGATTCCATAAAGGTGAATAAAAGTCCATATATGTGTCGCTTCTCTTGCTCACTAGTGTAAGAGTTATCTTGTACTTCTTTTTACTCTTGCTTATTGGAGAGTCATTGATCATTTTTACCCATGGAGGTAGTCACATATGTGATGAACAACGTAAATTCTCTGTATTCCTTGCATTATTTTCTTGCTTCTATTTGTTGCTTGCTTGCGGTTGTTATTTTTTGCACTTTGCAAAAATCACCCCGTTTCATTTAGAGCTTCTCACAACAATCACATCCTCATATCGACTTTGTTTCTATAGCCACTTCAGTGGTGAGCACCTCAATGCTTCCATCAACTTAGAAGTTTACAAATGTTTATAAGGCTCTATGCTCAGAATTAACTTGAACAAGAAGACATGCAACTTTAGCAACTCATCATTGTTTCTTAAGAGTGCCTTCCTTTCAAGAACATCTCAATCTCTCCTCTGCTAGGCACATTGCAGCTTGACTTTATGACATCTCTATGATGTGTTCGGAAACCTCATCATCACATTGATCGCTTCAATCCTCTCTGCATTTGCTATGTCGTTATTATCATAGGTTTTAAATATGTCATACTATTGGACCTCTAATTGATATCCTAATTTATATAACAGCCTGATATATTAGCCGTGCATCGCTAGGTCAGCTAGCAATCACAGAGCAAAGGGAGCACCTTCCCTAAGGGATCGTCCTCCGCCATGAACAATTATCTGCATGTCCAGAGCTGATCCTCCAATGGAGCTCATAAACGATTACATGGGATCTCGATCTCAACTAGTAAGATATCTCGATCCCACTTTGGATGGAATCATGATTCCATTTAACAAGGGATCATGATCAATAGTCACTAGATATATGATTTGATAATTTTTTATAATCGATGTATGACTAGATAAACTGTGATATATGATTAGATAAAGGGTCCGGTTTGTATGGAGCCTAGGCTCTGAACAATCAAACAAGAGCCTACCTTCAAATAGTGTCGAGAAATGTGGTTTCAATACAGGAAATCTTTGTGATAGCCTTAAAATATATTTTTATATTTATTTATAAAGTTTAAAGCTTCAAAAATAGTGTAGATCGATACATCTAAGAAAACTTGAAAATCTTGAAAATTGACGGTCTAAAAATACGTTACAAAATACACTATTCCAAAACTTAAAATCTATTTTTTTCTCATATACATGCATCTTGATGTCAAGATGATCAATTTGAAGATATTTCGACATCAAAACAACCTCTTCTAGTGAAATTCTTGAGGTAGGCTCAAATTTGATTGTTTAGAGCCTCAGCTCTATATAAACTTTCCCCTTAGATAAATTGCCAATTATAAAGAAGACTGTACAGACAAACACACTACTATATTAGTTTGTGTGTGTACGTGCATATTTGTATATGTTGACTACATGCCTTATATTGATAGGAGACCAGAGTTAGATCTTGAGGAAAGACTATGGTAGTTTAAGGATAAATTTCAGCTCCCCTACTTGCCATGGCCCATAATCTCATTTATTTTTATTATGCGACTCACTGTAAAATTCCTGTGGTTCATGTGCATTTAATATAAAATAATGAATCAATTGCTTTTAAATTTTAATTAAAAAAATTAATAATTTACCCTGCACGCTCCATGAAATTGTATAGGTTACATTTAAAAAGAGGTATGAACTTCCAAAATTACTGTAGCTGTCCCTTTCTATATTCTATAGGTATAAAATGGGTACATGCGTTTCTATCATTGAAAAGGGCATTATTGATATTTTCACTAAAAGACAAATGGTATTTTTATCATTTCAAGGATATTTTTGGAATTTTCACTAAAAATACAAAAGCATTTACATTAATAGAGTACCTAGAGTCGCATTCTATAACTAATGAAACTATCAATAATACCTTTTCATATGACAACAATGCCCGTACTCATTTTGTAGACAAAATAAAAAAAGCGGCGACTATAGTAATATAATGGTTCACACCGTTACCCTTTATCAAAATAAAAATGGTTCACAACCTTTCTAAATATAACATATTGGATTCTATGGGGTGTTAACCATACAAAAACATGCACATACACATACATACACACAAATATATATAGGTGGAAAGACATAAATACTCATGCCTGTTTGGGGTTCCCAACTTGGAAGAAGATTTTAATGAAAAGCAATGAACGAAAAATCAGCCACCCAACCACCTAGGCGGACTTTTATAAAAGAGGCCTAGGCATGGTTAAGGCGGACAATATTAGGCAGATAAAAGCTAGGCGCCCAAGGGCCTAGGCAATGTAATAGGCACCGCCTTAAAAATATGATAATTAATTCGTAATTATTAATTTAATAATTTATATAATTCATAATTATTAATTTATTGATAAATCAAAAAAGATAGTATCAATTCGAAACTATTTATTTATCAAAAACACTTTTTGCATGTAACAATAATTATTAATTTGCATGCAACAATAATTGTTAATTTTTCAAAAAACCAAAAAATAGTATTAATACATAATTATTAGTTTATCGAAATTTCTTTTTGCATGTGATAGTAATTATTAACTTATTAGTAAACCAAAAAAATAATATTAATTCGTAATTATTAGTTTATCGAAAATACTTTTTGCATGTGATAGTAATTATTAATTTATTGGTAAACCAAAAATAGTATTAATTCGTAATTATTAGTTTATCAAGAATTCTTTTTGCATGTAGCAGTAATTATTAATTTATTGGTAAACCAAAAAATAGTATTAATTCATAATTATTAATTTATCGAAAATACTTTTTGCATGTGATAGTAATTAATTTATTGGTAAACAAAATTAATAGTATTAATTTGTAATTATTAATTTATCAAAAAAAATTTATGCATGTAACAATAATTATTAATTTATTGGTAAATCAAAAGATAATATTAATTTGTAATTATTAATTTATCGAAAATGCTTTTTGCATGCGATAGTAATTCATTTATTGGTAAACCAAAAAAATAGTATTAATTTGTAATCATTATCATATTGTATATACAATAAAATGGGGTGAGGTGTGGGGGATCCAATTTAAAAAAAAAAAAAAACACGGACCACCTTTGAGTCTAGGCGGCCGCCTTAGTGCCTAGGCAGCCCAGAGCCCAAACTGCGTAGGCAGCCACCTACGCTGTTTTGAACATTGATAAAAAGAACATGTTCCAAGTTGAGAACCTCGAAGAAGCAAGGATAATTTAGGTCATTTGGCTTGAGTAACTTTAGTAAACAAATTACCATAATGCCCTCACTTGTTGAAGGTTCCAAACGTAGAATATGAACAATTTGTGCATTGTCTAACAAAATAATTGAAGAGTTACCTAAATAAAATGATTTTTAAAAAAAAGTAACCATGCTTCTGGTAAATCGGTTGATTTGATCAACTCCTTGATTTTTCTTACGTGGTTTGACCATCATAGTCGTCTCAAAGCCATGAGGATCATAGTCATTAAGATAGTATCTTTTTCCGTTGTTAATCATCTTCATCATCATCAAAGCCTTTTTCCAACTACTTGGGATCGGCTACACGAATCCCGGTCTGCCATTCTGTTGTATCAAGGGTCATACTCATACCCTCATCTTTTTCAGTTTGTAACAACTGTAAATATGAAATAAACCTTCCATAAATTCATAATTGATTGAAACTTTGCATCATGAAATTTGGGAAAATTTGTTCTTTCCTGACATTTTTCTTCATAATTAGTATCTAGAGCTATTCCCTTAGAGACTCTAGGCTTCCTTGATGTGGCAAAACAAATGTTCCTATACCGTAAAAAATGGACGTGATGCCCTCTACTCAATTTATTCCTCAAACTTAGATTTCCTACCTCAAAATTCAAGAAGTTGTTCTTGAGTTTCAGAAACCCCCTCTCAACTACTGGAAAATGAAAAAATCACATCATTATATTCTAATGGAATGGGTGCTGCATGAAAAAAAACTACAAAACCCAATAATATAAAGTTAATTTAGCTACGAGTGCTCCGGGGGTTAATTCAGATTGAAGGCACAACCATCTTCTTTCATTAGATCAACTGCATATCTTTGTACGCAACAAATGACTGTCCCAGTTGACAAATTATTGAAAAACCACCTGAACACATCTTCTCAAATTTTTTCCTTTTTTTTTTTAATTGAGTGAGGCTTGTTTTCCTTTTTTTCCTTCTTCAAGCAATCACAGGCTGAAACCCTAGTCATCTAAACAATTGTTATTGTGGTATGCCCTATTGAGGCTTTTCCCCCACCTAGATGTCCTTACTAGCGTCCGTCTATCATGAAGCCATTCATTGAAATATTTAAGCCACCTCGAAATCAAGAGACTGCTTTCGAAGCATGTAAGTGATAAGCAAGCCGTTCCTATAACAAGGTGTGCAACGGCAAAACAAATTATAGTGGTCCCTGTTGATAATTATAGCTAAGTGAATAGCTGAGACATATATTAATCCCATTGGTGCACGTGCTGACTCAATATTGTAGTCATGTTGTGTATAACCCTGCTTTCAGAGCAGTGTCTGACACAATGTCCAAGTCAGGAAACCGACATGTTTGTCGGCACCTTTATAAAATAGACTTATGTAAAATGAAAACATGATACTTTGCACAAATTTAGGCGTGGCACCAATAGGCGATAAAATGAGAGAGAGTAGACTTAGGTGGGCTGGCCATGTATGGCGCCGATCAAGTTCAACACCTGTTAGGAAATGCGAATTAGTTCAAGTGGAATGACTAAAAAAAGTAAGAGGTAGGCCCAAAAAGACGTGGTTGGAAGTAGTACGAAAAGATATGGGGACTTATGGCCTCACTGAGGACGTGGCCTTTAATAAAACAGAATAGAGAATCAAGATTCATGTAACCAACCCCAATTAATTGGAAAAAAGCTAAAATGATGATGATGATGATACTTTGCACAAATTCAAGCATACATTGTTTTAAGATATTATGAACACACCAGACGTACTTTATACTGTCCAATCCATACCATCTCTACATAACCTAACTAATAGGGAATTCCAAACATCATTATGTTCTTAGCATGGAAATCCAAACCATCCAAATATGTTGCCCAATTGCATAGTAACAAATCATCACAAATAAACAGCGATTAAAAAAATCCAAATAGTGTCCAAATCATTTGGGCAAAAACCCAAATCAGTAATAAATACTTGTTTTCCCAATAATTTACTAGGAAACAAAAAATTACTATACATCAAACATGGTTAACTTTGAAATGGGTAGAGTGTAAGATGAAGAACTCCAACTGTTTTTTCTTTTGAGAATAAGAGAAGGCCACCAGTTGAATTGCTCTTAAAGAAGAGGCAGGGTGTTATTTTTGGGGGGGGAGGGAGAAAGAGAGAGAGAGAGTGTGTGTGTCTACACAACACATTCAAGTTGCATAGTCACAATTTCTTAAATTCAAAGTATCAAAAGCAACAATTTCAGTAATTTCATTCAAACTTAACTAGAAAGCTAAGTATAGCTCAACCAAGAACCAGCTTCATATCACACTATGCGATAATAATCCTCATTCAGAATTTAACAAATAATTGTTCATGAGTTAAAAACAAAATACTAACCAGCAATAAGAGGTTTCAATCTGGACTCCAACCAGTCTATGTTCTTCTCCAAGTAATCCATGCAATAAACAAGACCTGCATGACGTGCGGCATTGTAACTGCTTCAAAGAACTTGAAAAAGAAATATTTTATTCAAAAAATATAGTTCTGAACAGTACATATGAACATTTAGGATGCAAACTAAACTAAATAAATGAACCGATCATTGATAAGTATTGACCTCCATTGGGACCAAGTGATTTCTCAACCATTACATCACTGAGTTTCACAAGATCCTCGATGTTAACAGCACATTCATATCTGTGTTATTTGTAGTGAAAACTCAAATATCGCAGCATCACGAAGAAACATTACAAGGATATTATTTTGATCATAAATAACAGGGAAATCATAATTATTGAGGAAATCTGTTTTCTTGAAGTATGGATACGGCAAAGCATCATTTGCAGGATCCAAATTTATCACAGCAACTTTCCTGCCAAAGAAAATAAAAAGATATTTATAAATCCATGAGACTAGATATTGAGAAGAAACGGAGTAAAAATAGAACATTTTGACCATATCAGTCTTTCCATAATCCATGAACCTAGTTATGGCAAAATAATAACTACCGTAAGTACAATTAATTACTAAGATAGTTGTTTTGAGGGCAGTGACTCCTTCAGGGTTAAAATCCTTTAGGGGGGAAATTTTGAAACTCATTGGAAACTAGGAAGTATAACCAGTGTTATCTGATTCACTTTGGAATCTGCTTCATTTTCGCATGAGAAGACAGGTGATTAAGCACTAATTCACGGGAAGTCTTTAGATATTCTTTAAAAAATAAAAAATAAAAATGTTTTCAGAAATGTATATAACTAAGCGATTTTTTTCAATACATCTCCAATATTTTAAAAATATTGCTGATATTCAGTTACATTTCAAACTACTGATATTTTTTTATTAAAATAATGAAGAATATTTTCATGGTGCCATATAGAGGCAAGCTTCAATTTGGTTTGGAGATCAAAGCTGAAGGCTTTGGCCAAAAGAGAAGCTAAGAAAATCTGGTAACACAGGATGTAAACAGTTCCTGCTTCACAAGCAAGCCCTATCTCTTCGTAAAGACAGCATTTACAGCATCGTTCTATTTTAATATCCTTTTTGTACCACATTTTCAGACAGGTGTATGCTTTACAGAAGGGCATGCACCTCAGGGCTAAGCTTTGACTAATGAGCCTTAAGGCTAAGCATAAAAACTTCCATTCATTTTACCCAGCCTAAAGAAAATCCATCTCCAAGCTTTGAGGCGTTCACCTTTTAGCTTAAAGATGGAAGATGGGAATCACATGAAGATAGAGGAAAAGATTGTGTCAATATTCTATAGGTAATTAATTGATAATGTTTGAATTTTACAATGGAAGGAGAGACTGTAAGGAAAGAAAAGGAGTTCATTGATCATGACTACATGACAAATCATCATGGATAACAACCAGCCTGCAATGAAAATTATATTCATAGCTTTAATGTCACCAGAAACTCCCATGGAAAATCTTGACTTTGAGAATGTTGACTAGGAATATAGATAGAACTCCTATCTGGATTGATTGTTGGGACGGGTTTGTCATCCTTTATTAAAACTTCGTGATGAGTGAATCATAAAATAATGTGATTAATGTTATGGAATGTTATCGCAAAAATTCATATTAATTAGTACCTACCTTATCTCCTTAAAATATATATAGACGTAATAAAATGGGAGGCATAACAGGAAAAATATAAAATAAAATTAAACCATAAGACATACATGTTCTACACTGTTAAATACGTTATCTACAATTAACTTTATCTGATTTTAAAAGAAAGGGAATATACATGAATAAGTTATCAGCATTGAGCACAAAGGCTTGCAAACTGCCAAACACATGGACAAGGACCCACACTTCAGATCACATCTAGAGAGCCTCATGTCTTACTCATACACATCTAGAGGTTCTAAACCACAGCACCTTGAAAATGGAACTTCAGTATCCCTAATTCCCCCACCCCAACAAGGCGAAGATTCATATGGGAGCTTCACTCAAAAAAAGAAGATGCATATGATAGTTACCACAAAAGTTTGGTTTCATGGTTCACTTATCCTTTAGTATTTCATACCTGGGAATCTAGCATAGAATAGAAACAATTCACTAAGTGAAGCCATCTTGTGATTCTAAATTGTGACTTTCTCTGAACTTGCATGGAAATACGTGTCTACAATACAAATGCAATAGCAGCAGTGCTGTAGTCCCTCTTCATTATTTAGGCACTCCAGAGCAAGAATATGCATCCCTGAATTTCTTGCTACTCTCATTTTATAATGCCCAAGATAATCAAGAGATGGCATATCTCCACATGACGTGCCCTCACTCATGGAACTGGTTAGCCAACCAGCAACCAAGAAGAGCTACCAAGGTTACCCAACATTAACCAATAAGAACTGAAAATTTCTTTTCTCATCAATTATTACATATATATATATATCAAAGATGTTGAGGACAAAGCTTTAGATATTTTTATTTTTAATCTTATTTTCCAATAGGTAAAGTCAGATGTTCTAGAATGAAAGTGGAGTGAATGATAATAAATTATCTCCATTATGGTCTTTAGTTCCCCAAAGTCCTTGCTTGGGTAATACATGAAAAATCATCATCATCATCATAGATTCCGGATTCATGAAAAGTTTTGGCAAAGATTTATGTTGGCAGCCTACTAACACAATCCCACCCCTGTACCCAGGCTTTGGACAGGTTAAAGGAAAGTTTAAGGTCCTCACCTTTCGTAGACCGTAATACATGAAAAATGAGAAAGATTAAACTACAAAAGGAATTGGAATGAGATTCCTCTTCATCATGTAAAAAGAAGATATTTCATTCTTAAGGAGGAAACAACCTGTCCAATCTTCTTGATTTTGAAACAGAAAGCATTCATACTAGCAACAAGGGAAAACAGAATGTGGACAGACTGTCTAATAGAAAAAGAAACGATTGAGAAAAGGTACCTCCCAATAAGTTTGAGGAACTGTGACATGCCATTGCAATAAGTTGTTTTGCCTGAACCTGGCGGCCCAATAACCACTTGCCCAAATACCATCTTCACATTCTTCAGAGAATCCTGGTTTAGTATCCAAGGAAGTGGAGGGAGTACAGGGGAGCGTACTTAGAAATGCATATAACCCATATGCCAAAATATAGGTTTTCACCATTGGACACCATTAGTGACATATATTCTCTATTGTTTTATATCAAAACTGGAGTTTTATCCATGCAGGAAGCCAAGCTTCAGTATATATTCAACAAATAAAAAAGCAAAATAACCAAAGGCCAAATTATGGGCTCTAATTCAGGAACACGACCGGTCACACATTCTTCTATGTTTTCATATAAAGCAAAAGTTATATCAATGCAGAAACTCTAGCTCCAGCGTACATTCAATGAAGTAAAGGAATGCAGACAAATATGGATTCCAGTTCAGGAACACCATGAATTACTTGTGTCACTATGTTTTCTGATCAAATTCGAACCCACCCTAGTTTCGTTCCATATAAAACCCACATTAAAAAATATGGGTTCTAGGACGCCACCAGTTTCAATTGCTTCCAATTTTTTCAGATCAAACAACATGCCATATCAAAACAGAACACTCAGTTTTAGTACGAATTCAACAAATTTGTACATATGAACATATGCATGAAACTCATAGGACAAAACATAAGCTTTCGAAAAAGTTCTTCCATATATTTACATATAAAAGGGACATCAATCAAAATTTTAATGCAAAAGCTGAGGAAAATAGCTTCACACAACATCAAGAATAATGCTCAAAAAAAGCAGCAGAATAACCCAACATGGAAGAAATGGCGAGCAAACCAGAATGTTCAGAACCATAACGCACAAAATGAGAAAATCTGATTCTTTTAATGGAAGACCCTTCTCACTCTAGTATTATGCTATGCAAGAAGGCAATATATATCAGGAAGCTTGACTCTGTGGCTAAATTCGCAGAGAGTGTATTTTCTTTTCTCAAAGAATTTAACTCGATTATACGTTTTCTTAGAGAGAGATTAAGAATGAACGTTAATTTCTAGAGAGAGAGAGTACTTCAACGGTGTTCGATGCAGCTCGCACCCACCTTTCAAGAGAGGCAGAGAGAGGTTGTGGATTGGGGAAGAAGGAAATATTCCTAGAGAGAGAGGGGGTTTCCCTGTAATTATTTAACCTTCGACATTCACCCATCTCGACTCTCCCTTGTTTTAACTATAAGATGAAGCCTTGCAACGCTGTGAACCAATGGTTTAAAAATCGGATCGGTGATCCGGATCGGGCTTTTCAAAAACCGATCCGGATCGGCGAATCGGCGATTCGGATCGACGAATCGGCGATTCGGATCGACGAATCGGCGG
>NW_006498404.1:6692993-6717006 GCF_000471905.2 Amborella trichopoda
TAGTAGAGAGAGAGAGAGAGAGAGAGAGAGAGAGAATAAGTTCGCACAAGAGAGAGGGATGTACTCACCTATTTTATAAGAACATATTTTATAGGCTAACTAAATTTGTGTGTGTGTGAGAGAGAGAGAGATGAGTACGCATAAGAGAGAGAGAGATATGTCAGCATTTTTCCTATCTTAATTATAGAGAGAGATCAACATTATTTTCATATCTTAATTAGAGAGTAAGAGATCAACATTATTTCCATATCTTAATGAGAGATTTCCATATTCATCCTTATTTCAACGTTGTTTCCATTTCTTAACTAGAGAGGCATAAGAGAGAAAGATTTACATATCTTCCTGCTCTCAACAATGTTCCTATTTTTTTGGAACCTCATAAAGTTGGTAACAATTAGATATTGCATTTTTTTTTTTTTAATCTACTACTTTCAAAAATATTTTTCCTTATTTTTTGGTTAGAGCCTCCTAAAATAGGTATCTATCCCCAACTCAACCCCTATTGTGCCTAATTAATCATGAGAAATAGAAAGTACTGACAATCTAAAATTTGAGAAATATGAAAATTTAACCTATTTGGTTTTCATAATATATATAGGAGCAATAAAATTAACATATCTCATTATAGTAAATATATATATAGGAGAAATAAAAATTAACATATCTTATTATATAATAATATATATAGGAGGAAAAAATTCAAGAGAGAGAAAGATATGCACACTATATCTAAGATTATGTTTCTATATCTTAATGTGAGAGAGAGAGAGAGAGAGAGAGATTCCATATCAATGATTATGTTCACATTGTTTCTGTGTCTTAATTTGACAGAGAGAGAGATCAACATGGTCAAAGCCTGATTTTCACGTCGGTCCTCGCGAGGACAAGAGGTACGCGCGAGGGAGAAAATCCTCTCTCAAACAACTGCGGAGGGTCAGTGCGCATTGTACGATTGCCAGGTATACATACGCGAGCTCTCCTGAGCGCAGATAGGGACCAACAACGAGAGAGATTTTGTGACGGGCATGCGTTCGGACGCTTATCTTGCCGCTTAGGGTTCGGGAGATACACCTGGGCGGTTCGCCCTCTTAGAACAATAACGAAGCCCTCCGGCTATCTGCCAACGCGGTTTGGACGTGACTCTCTTCAGGCTTTCAAAAGGTCTCTTCTCTCTCTCTTCTCTCTCTCTCTCTCTCTCTCTCTCTCTCTTGTGCTTGCAATTACGATGGGGGTTCGATTGTCCCTCTTTGTGACGATTCCCTCAAAGAGGTTGATTGGTTAGTAGAAGGGTGCAGAAAGACCCGAGGGCTGGAACTCTTGGGTTCGCTCAGGGCCGCGCGTTCGTCGTGAGTACGGGTTACTGTGCGGAGCAGATAACGGGTAGAGAAGAAGAGAGAGAGAGGGCCCTGGCTGTGGCCTAGCTTAATAAAGAAAGAGAATGGGACCACGCACTCGGGGGGTATTTTCTCTTTCATCTCGTGGGATTAAGTGTTTAGAAGCAAAAGACGAGTGAAACAAACGTGATGCCTCTATTTGAGTGATGAATAACCCGCCCTTTTACAATTGACCTAATATTGTTTATATAGAGAACTCACCAAACAGGGGTGAATGCTCAAAAACTAAGCTTAATCACAATTAAAAGAAATTAAAATAAAATCTTGAAATTAGGTATAATGACCAAAACGCCCTTAAAATCTTTTATGCTAATGACAAAACCATCCCTCTCTGAGGGGCCTCCTGCCATTGCCAGATCTTGTAAGCTTTTCCAAAAACTTGCATCGATAGTTCAGATAGCTTCAATGTTCTTTCGATTTTGAGTAATTTAACGCCTTTTAATCGTGCTGAGGCAACCTTTTCCCACATGATGGAAGTCCGGCTAGATTCGTGAACTTTGGTCGCCAATGCTATCCGACCTATGATGCTTTGAGTCTTTACTTTGTTTGCAAATGAAAGGGGAGACTGTCACTGTCGTTTTACATCAAGTTTGATCCGTTTTGGTCTGTATTTGCAGCATTTCCTAATTTGGGAGGTCACCAAGAACGTGATTCCAATAACTGAGCTGTCTTGCTTCTTCTGTAACCTTGAGATTTGTGCTTCTCCGACCTTAAATTAAGTACAACAGTTATTCCAGTATGTAATTTGGGGTAGTTACTACTATCTTTGGTGCACAAGCAAGATTTTGGTTGCTATTTTCTTAGTTCCTTACAACTATTTTTTTGTGCACAAATAAGTTTTGGTGCCTGCTCTTCCATTGATCGAGCAAAGAATTAGCTCCTTCAAATGGCAGATAGAGGGAAAAATAATGCAGCGAACGAGATTATCACAGTCTCTTCGCCATTTTATTTACACCACTCTGACAAACCAAACATGACTTTGGTCACAAACCTTTCAGTTGGTGATAGTTTTTCTACTTGGAGACGAGCTATTTCGAAAGCCTTAAGTGCAAAAAATAAATTAGGCTTCATTGATGGAACAATCTCTCAACCTAAAATTGGCTATGTCAAGCATGGATTGTGGCAACGATGCAATGACATGGTCCATTCTTGGATTGTGAACATACTTTTAAAACTTCTTTCCAATAGTGTGATTTATATTGAGACGGTGAGGGGTGTGTGGCTCGACCTTGAGCAAAGGCTTTTCCAAAGCCATGCACCTCTAAGTTTGAACTCAAAAGAGGAGCGACACCCACTTGTCGAATATTACTCCATACAAAAAAATTATTGAGATGAAATCGCATCCTACGCCATTGATTCTAAAAAGTACATGACGAAAAAGATAAGTTAGACCAGCTCTCAATGGGGCTTCATGAGTCATTTACGCCTCTCCGAAGTCAAAGTCTTTCTATGGAAGCATTGCCAACGATTAGTAAGGGCTATTCTATCCTTAGTTAAGAAGAGAAGGGGCGGCTTTTGCAAATGACACCAAACACACCCTAGATGCTGCGGCTCTTGCAGTTGGCTACCCCTCAGGAGCCAAAGCTAAGAGCAAAGAAAAATGTAAACATTGTGGAGAGATTGGCCACAATAAGGCATGTTGTTTTGAAATTATTGAATATCCACCGAATTGGAACAAGCAGAAAAGATTCATGCAAAGGCAAGAAGCGGGCACTAGGTCACGACTTGCGCAAGTCCATGTTGATGCATTTAGTGTGGTGCCTAGTATCGTCACAACAACTTCTTGTCCTTTCCAAGGACTTACCTGTTGATGGTTGATGTCTTGTATTTTGAAGAAATATATCTACCAAGGTGGAGTCAAAAGGACGCCTCTGGAGGGCAGTTAAAAGCTCGAAGGCTCGGAAGAGTGTTCAGGTAGGTAGACTTGGTTGACTTGGCCCCTGTAGGGGATTCAATATATATATGTACATGAGGTATTTCAGTAATTTGTATCATCTATCTGGAATTTGATATATATTGTTGCAATGTGGGGTTTTTTAGGGTTAAGGGAAAAACACATATCTCTTTGTAATCAAAGAGAACAGAAAGGTGTGAAGAAGAGAGCTATTGTAACCCTATTCTCCATCGTCAGTAAAGAAGCTTTCATCTCTTGTGGACGTTGGCACATTACCGAACCACGTATATCTTTGTGTTGAGGTTGGTCATCTATTTTTTTTGTGTTTGTTTCTTCTTTCTTGTCTTCGCAGATTTCTTTTCGTTTTTACAAATTGGTATTAGAGCTTACCAAGTTATTCCATGTTCTGGGGTTGGCTACCACGATGACAATAAAGGACTCAAGTGTCAAGTATGACATTGAGAGGTTTAATGGAAAGAACAACTTTACTCTTTGACGACAAAGGATGAAGGATCTTCTGATACTACAAGGTTTGACTGAGGCTTTGCTAGAGAAATCAAAGAAACCAGCAAAGATAGATGATTAAGAGTGGCAAGAGATGGAGGAAAAGGCGGTAAGCGTGATTTGTCTGAATCTATCAGATGAAGCTTTGCGTTATGTGGTGGACCTCGAAACTGCTTCAAAGGTTTGGACAAAACTCGAGAGTATCTACATGACGAAATATCTGACGAATAAGTTGTTCTTGAAGAAGCAGTTGTATTATTTTCAGATGGAAGAAAGCATGAATCTGGTTGAACATCTCAGTAAGTTCAACCAGATCATAAGCCAGTTAGCAAGCCTTGAGGTCGAAATCGAGGATGAAGACAAGGCCCTACTTCTGTTGGCTTCGCTTCTAGGATCATACAATCACCTAGTTACGACTCTACTGTACAAAAAAGAGACATTTGAGTTGGACGAAGTCACTGCTACTCTTATGTCAAACGAGACAAGGAAGAAGATTAGCAGTATTAAATCTCAAGGAGAAGATTTCTTTGGAAAACACAAAGATAATCATGAAAGGGCCAGATCAAATCAAAGGAGGTCTGAAAGCATAAGTCAGACAAAATCGAAGGGGAAGGGCAAGTTTATTTACTATTACCGTAAAAAAGAAGGTCATATGAAGAGAGATTGTACGAAAAGAAAGGAGGATAGAAACAGGAAAAACATATGATGAAGCTAGCGTGGCTAATAGCTCTGATAGAGATGAAGGAGATCTTTTCCTTATATCTTCAAGTAAGAATCAATTTACTGATTCTTGGATTTTAGATTCTGGATGTTCTTTTCATATGTGCCGAAATAGAAACTGGTTCGAAAACTGCAAATCATATAGTCGTGGGTATGTTCTAATGAGGAATGGTGTTGTATGTTAGACCATTAGAATGTGAACTATCAAAATCAATATGCTTGATGGGATAGTACGAATTTTATCATATGTGAGGCATGTCCCATAATTAAAGAAAACCTTAGTATCCTTGGGGGCCTTTGACTCGAATGGTTGGAAGTATACAGCAACAGGTGGAGTCTTCAAGGTTAGTAAGGGATCTATGATTGTCATGAAAGGTCAGATGGCTCGAAACCTATAAAAGTTGATAGGAAATACAATTACAGGTGGAGCTTCTGTAACCACAGATGTAGAGTCCAACACAGATGGCACAAAATTGTGATATATTCGTTTAGGACATATGAGTGAATGAGGTATGATGGAACGTCATAAAAGAAAATTGCTAAAGGGTGTAAGAGCCTGTAAACTAGATTTCTGTAAGTACTGTGTTTTCGACAAACAATGCAAGATTAGATTCATAACTTCAGTTCATACAAGTAAAGATATACTAGACTATGTGCACACTGATGTATGGGGGCCTTCACCAATCAAATCCAAGGGTGGAGCAGAATACTTCATTACCTTCATTGACGATTACTCAAAAAAGGTTTAGGTCTACTTCATAAAACACAAAAGTGAAGCATTCACGAAGTTTAAACAATGAAAAGCAAAGGTAGAAAAGAAGACAAAAAAGAAAATGAAATGCTTGCGATCAGATAATGGAGGGGAGTACAAGTTTAGATAATTTCAAGAATTTTATAAAGAAGAGGGGATTGTATATCACTTTACCACACCAGAAACTCCTCCGCAAAATGGTGTGGCTGAGACGATGAACATGACTCTTTTGGAAAGAGCTCGCAATATGAGATTTAATGCATATTTAAAGAAAAGTTTCTGGGCAGTAGTAGTTAACATGACCTGTTTCATTGTGAACGGGTCACCATCTACAACGATGGATTGCAAAATTCCAAAAGAGGTGTGGACAGGAAAGCTGGTAAATTACTCTATGCTGAGGATCTTAGGATGTCCAGCTATGTCCATGTGCAGAGTGAGCAACGTTCCAAATTAGACTATAAGTCTAAACAATGCATCTTTCTTGGTTTTGAGAAGGAAGTGAAGGGATTCAAGCTTTGGGATCCTACTTCACATAAGGTTGTGCTTAGCAGGGACGTTGTGTTTGATGTATCTCACATGGTGAAGTCAATCAACATACAATATGACAAAGCACAAGTAGATGAAAGTGATGGAGATAGATCGACAGTCCAGGTGGAGCTAGAAGAGTTTGAAATACTAAAAAAGGACGAATCATGTAGTTGCATACCAGAACAGTAGCAAATACATAGTGAACCCTACAATCTGGCAAAAGACAGGAAAAAACGTATTCACAAAGCCCTTGTGAGATACGGCTTAGAGGACATGGTAGCTTTTGCTCTAACAGTTGGTACTGGGGAAATCGACTATTTAGAATGTGCTCTACGTGATACACATAATGATAAATGGATGATAGCCATGATGGAGGAGATGAAGTCTCTGAACGAGAGCAAGACTTGAGAGCTTGTCTAGTGGCCCAAGGGAAGGAAAGTGATTGGGTGCAATTGGATCTTTTGGAAGAAAGAGGTAGCAATAGAAAATAAATGTGAGAGATTCAAGGCTAGGCTCGTAGTAAAGAGCTATGCTCAAAAGGAGGGAGTGGACTACAATAAAATATTCTCTCCGATTGCCAAGCACACTTCAATAAGGTATTACTTGCTTTAGTAGCCATGTTTGATTTGGAAATAGAATAGCTTGATGTGAAGATAACGTTTCTTCATGGTGATCTGGAGAAACAAATTTTTATGGAGCAACTTGAAGGCTTCAAGGTGCATGGAAAGGAAAATCAAGTTTGCTTCAACTCTTTCATTATGCGAATTGACTATTCAAAAAGTAAGTATGATTGTTGTGTTTAATTTAAAGTTCTTGATGATAATTCCCTTATTTTCTTGATGCTTTATGTTGATGACATGCTCATCGCTGTCAAGAATGCATATGACATAACCTCTCTTAAGTTTATGTTAAGTTTTGAGTTTGATATGAAAGATTTAAAGGTTGCTAATAAGATCCTTGGTATGGAGATTCATAGAGATAAAAATATAGGTAAATTCTAGGTAACTCAAAAAAGGTATGTTGAAAAGGTGTTGGAACGTTTCAACATGGAAAAGACCAAGTCAGTTAGCACTCCATGGGTGAGTCATTTTAAGTTATTTGAATGACAGTGTCCCACTACGGATGAGGAGATAGAGCATATGTCTCTGTTGCCCTATGCTAGCACAGTCGGAAGCCTCATATATGCTATGGTTTGTACCTGGCCAGATTTATTTCATGTTGTCAGTGTTGTTAGTCGATATATGAGTAATCTTAACAGGGAGCATTAGAATGCAATCAAGTGGATTTTTAGATATCTGAGTGGGACGTTAGATCTCGGAATAATGCTTAGCAGGAAGAGAAGCCCTACAGAAATGGGATATATTGATTCTGACTATGCTGGTGATTTAAACAAGCGAATGTCTACTACAGGGTATGTATTCACACTAGCAGGTGAACCTATTTCATGAAAGGCAATGCTTCAACTTATGATTACCTTGTTTATGACCGAGGTAAAGTATATGGCAGCAATTGAGGCTGCAAATGAGGCGATCTAGTCGACTGGTTTGGCTCATGAGTTGGAGGGTGGAGCAAGTAGGTACTGTGTTGCATTGTGATAGTCAGAGTGCAATAAATATTGCAAAGAATCAAGTGTTTCATACAAGGACAAAACACATTGATGTGAGATATCACAAGATCAGGGAGCTTGTGTCAAAATGAATCATTCACTTGAATAAAATTCATACAAATGACGACCCTGCAGATATATTTATAAAGCTGGTCAATATGGAGAAGTTCAAGCTTTGCTTAGAGTTGCTTAATGTTACTCATTGTTGAGAGTTAGAGAAGCACCTCATGGCAGGTGGGGGTGCAGTCATGTACTTTTATAGAGGTATGAGGATGAAGATATTTTCAAGGTAGCTTGACGGAATTTAAGGTAAGGTGGAGATTGTTGAGGATTGATGTTTTGTATTTTGAGAAAATAGATTTGTTAAGGTGGAGTTAAAAGGATGACTCTGGAGGGCTATTAAAAGGCGAAAGGGTTGGATGAGTATTTGGTTAAGTAGACTTGGTTGACTTGGCCCTTGCAGGGGTTTGGGAGCGGCACCCCCCAAAAAAAATTTCGGATATCCGTACATGGGATTCAATATATCTGAGATACGATATATATCTGTACATGAGGTATTTCAGTAATTTGTACCATCTATCTAGGACTTGATATATATTATTGTGATGGAGGGTTTTTTAGGGTTAAGGAAAAAACACAGATCTCTTTGTAATCAGAGAGAATAGAGAGGCATGAGGAAGAGAGCTATTGTAACCTTATTCTTCATTACCAGTAAAGAAGCTCTCATCTCCTGTGGACGTAGGCACGTTGCCGAACCACATATATCTTTGTCTTGTGGTTGGTTATCTCTTTTTTTTGTATTGCTTTTCGTTTTTACATTACCGCCAACAATATAAACAACTGTTGAGCCTACTATTAGTTAATTCTTCTTCCACCTCTGTCAACCTCGTAGGTACTATCTCTTGTCATGCACATTGTACATTACCACCTGATACTTGGATTATTGACAGTGGGGCATCAAATCAGCCTCAACTCTCTTCCCTTCTTGACACCACCACAATATCAAACATGTCACCTGTGAAATTGCCAACCGGACACATACAACCATCACACACAAAGGAACTGTTTACCTGAATTATGGCTTGAGATTATCTGCTGTTATGCATTCCATCATTTAATTTTAACTTGCATTCCATTAGCAAATTGACCCAATCAATGAATTATGCTACTATTTTTTTCCCAATCTTTTGCGTATTTCAAGACCTTGCTACGAAGAAGCTGATTGGAGTAGGTGAAGTTCACGATGGACTTTATCATTATATCCAACCTTCATCACCGTCATCCTTGTCGACTGTTCGAAAAGAAAACCCAATCCTATAGCACCAGCGGTTAGGTCACCCATCTATGCAGCGACTTTCTCATTTTTCTTCTGATTTTGCTAATTTACATCTTTGTTTGAATAATTGTGAAGTGTGCCATTTTACAAAACATACAAGGTTGCATTTTTCTATTAATACCAATAGATGTCGCAAATCATTTAAATTGATTTATTGTGTGATATCTGAGGGGTTATAAAACTGCATATTTTCAGGGGCATACTAGTTTTTTACTATTGTCAATGATCATTCACGTTGCACGTGGGTTTATTTGATGCGTTATAAGTTCGAAACCACACATTTTTTAAAAACCTTTTGCGCCATGGTAAAAACTCAGTTCCAGTGCTAAGTTCAACAAATTCAAACTGACAATGGGATTGAGTTCTCGTCTCTAGATATGCAGAATTTTTTTGAACGCAGGGCATCCATCGTCAATGGACTTGTGTCGACACCCCTCAACATAGTGGGGAGGCTAAACGCAAGCATCGTCACTTGTTAGAAGTAGCCCGTGCCTTGCGCTTCTAAGCCAACTTACCATTGCAATTTTGGGGAGAACGTGTGCTCACTGCCACATATCTCATAAACATCTTGCCTATGGAGTAGTATGATGTTGGAAACATCATATCGCACTGACTTCCATTTTTCTTTGTTTTAATTATAGTTAGATTTTTTCTATGGAATTAGGACCTTAAAGCCCCATTCAAACCCCTAATCCACTCCCACCCAACCTCACTCTCTCATCTCTCTTTTATTTTTTTTATTTTTTATTTATCATTAACAGTAAATTTCATTAGATAAGAAAGGAAAGCTCCAAAGTTACAAAGCAAAACCGAGGAAGAAATAGAATAAAATACAAAAAGTACTCCCTACTTACAAGAATGAGCCGACTCAACTGTGAGAAACACCCTAACAATACCCTCAACTAATTTCACACCACCAACTGCATACGAGCCCGACCGCACCAAGAACTTTTAAAGACAATCGGTACCATTGTTTGTTAGAAAAACTGGGCGATCTAACCGGTAACTGTCCGGTTAGATCGGAATTGGCCTCATGCCGGTTTTGATTTCAGACGGTTTTAGTGATCGGCCGGTATTTTAAAAATAAAAATTCAAAAAAACCTCTACTACCCACCCTATCTTCACTATTAGACACCCCCAAAAAAACTATCCCAACTGCATTGATCTCTTGGGTTGTAAACAACTCCAAAATGACACCCAACTAAATATCTTGGAGAGCATGGCATCGTTGAGAAGGATGACAGCTTACAACCAGGGACCAAGTGTTCGAGCAAAAGATTGGTACTACCAAGGCCCAAACAAAAGGAGAACAAAAAAATATTCACAATATGCCTTTAAATATCGCAGGCATTTAGAGATTCGAAGTAGTTTGATTTCAATGGGGTAAATAAATTTATGGATTTCAATTATGTTCAAACTTAAAGTAGAGAGAGGTTCAGAGCTTGTTAATAGTCTTAAAGATGCAATTAACCATGATTATGATAAGGTGTAGGTGGCTAGAAAGTGTATTTCAAGTGACAAAAAGCTCCTAGGCATCTTATGATATTTATGAAACAAGCCACAATGTGGACCACAATATATAATCAGATAATATTTGGCTTCTAATATAATGTAAAAAATTACAAAAGCCCATTCTCACCAAATTCCCACAGACTTACCCCCTTTAAATTACACATAAAAAAACAAAGAAGAAGTTACAAAGCATGTCATAAAAAAAATGCAATAAAAACTGGAGGATATCATTACTGTGGTGTGCACAACTTATCAAGAACGAAAAATTTACAAGCAGAACAAGAACATAGTCCCTTTGATATATAATAATGAGAAAAATATAAGAAAATTGTTAAATATAAGAAAAATGTTGTATGAATACTTTAAGTTGCAAAATTTATTATATTGAATAACTTGTCATATACTGACTTCAAATAATTGGGATAAGACTTGAATGACGAAAATAGTCCTAGTTTTAAATAAACAAACTTGAAATATTAACCATTAAAAGATAAGATTTAGGATGAACGTGAGCATCATTTCCAAAGGAATGGAAAATCACAAAAGAAAAAAGTGCGTTAAGACACAGGTATAGTTGATGACAAAATGTCAAAGTATAAACAAATATTATAAAATAATAGACAAACAATTGGATCTCCATGTTTCTTCTCAGATGGAACTATTTGCATCAACACTAATAAACCCATAAAAATACAATAAATCTCATTATAAGCATACACAATAATCAAATTGTAAGCATCCATTTATGCAAAAAAAAAGAAGTAAGCATTTTGTTTCCAATATTCCGTAAGTGAGAAGATAATAAACATAAAACAAAACAAGATTGACAACAGTAATTTACGTACGGACCCAAAATAATTACTTTAAATATGAAATGAGTCAATTTTAGGTAAAAAATACGTGAAAGGTTGGTCAACTCGTAGTTTTTTATTTATTCCAAAATTTTCCCTTGATTGTGTATGGCATCTTTTGAACGCTTTTTATTTTTTATTTTTAAAAATATTTTTTTGAAAGAGAGTTGTGCCCCAAGATTTAGGGTAGTGTCTAGGCAATCCGAGGTTAGCATTCATGGACCGCCTTGCGAACAGAACAAAAACCCCTAAGGGTTTAATTTTCTTTTTGTCTCTCTCTCTCTCTCTCTCTCTCTCTCTCTAAAGCGTTGACCAACCTAGGCATGCATGGGAGGATTTCCAGCCACATAAACGTGATTCCGGCAAGGATCCAATTTATTGGTGAGTTCCTTTTTTTATTATATTCATTTTTTGAAATTTTTGAGAAACTTAAATGCTTAGATTTGAAGGTAGGATTTTTCAAATGAGAAGTCGCATTGTTATATTTTAGATTGCAATTGAGAGGATATGATTTAGGGTTTCCACAACATATAATATCACCAAAAAAAATAACCGAAAATCACTAAAGTTTGTTAAAGGAAATCAACCAAACCATGAAATTCTTTTTGGACATATTATTACTTTTTTTTTAAAAATCTAATCGATAATCAGCTATTTTTGTGTTATGTTTTCATTTATACATGTGATTTATTTTTAATGTAGTTATTAAATAATGTGTCATGCTCAATCTGTAATAGCACCTAAAAAATTACCAAAAATCTCCAAATCTCGTGAAGTAAAATAAAGAAAACCATGAAATTCACTTTTTGACATATTAGGGTTTTCTTTTCTTTTTTTGAAATCTAACAGAAAATCAATAATTTGTTTTTTATGTTTCCAATTATACATGTCAGTTATTTTTTAATTTAGTTATTCAATAATGTGCAAGCTCAAATTGAAAGTGTTTTGACATATATCTTCATCAGTCCAGGTAGTGAATTGCCCTATCTTGTTGCTCCCAAATTGGAGTTTGTTCATGATCTCCTTTTATATTCTCTAAAGTTTAGGATAAATTTGATTGAGGTTAGGGTTTATTTCACTTTTTGATTTCTGATTTTGGAAGAAACATGAATATCTAGATACTGTGCATTCCTTAGTCTATATATCTTCTATTTCATTTGTTTCATTTACTGTGCATTTGTGTGAATTTAGTGGGCCTTTGTGATTTATCTTTCTTTGATACATTGTATTGTATTAGATGGTTACCTTTTTTCCTGCATTGTTTGGATGTAAAGTCGAAAACAAATAAGAACTATACAGTATTTGCATTCACTGGAATCTTCCATTTTATTCTGTGTTTGTTATATTTGTAATTAAGTAAATGTGGAGCTCAATTAGGAAGAGAAAAGTGTGTAGTTCATTTGTTTATTTGCTAAAGTTATTTTAATTTCCATTCTGCTGTGCATGTTTTTCGTGATGCCAACGTTGTGGCAGACTACCTTGTTAAAGGTGGCTTTTCTTTAACTGAGACTTTGGTCTCAGTCTCTGTAATTTCTTTCTAATCGTTGATTAATAAAGTGTAGAAATTCTATAAAAAAAAAGTTTCTTTTAATTTCCATTTTTTCCCTCACTACTGTTTGTCTTTTAATTATATGGAAATTCGATTCATCTGGAATGGTTTTCAATTAATTCTTAGAAGTTGGAAGGAATTGATTTCAACATTTCTTTAATGCGATTCTTAGAAGCTGGAAGTAAAGGATATTTGGCACACCTGGTTTTTGTATTCTATATACTTTAAGTTGTCTAGCCAATGCCAATAACGCACAAATGGTTTGAAGCCTCACCATTGGGGCATTAAAATTGATCAGTGGATAGTTCATTAATATATTGTACTATTTTCGAGTTTATTTTGAATGTATGTGTTGTTTGGTATGGCATAGTCGGATGATATGTCCTAGAACCATGTCGAACTTCTTAGTACTTTATTCGTTTAATATTGCTATGTCATCTTTATGTCTAGTCAGACTTTTGAAATTTCTATTTTGCTCAATATTTTGTGCTTTAATTCATATAGTAAGTCTATTTTTTAAAAAAATTGGAGTTTTAGTGTCGTAGATAAGATGGTAAACTAAGGGAATAATGATGGAGGATCATAAGATGAAGTTCTATTGTACCTGAAAGAGAATCACGTCTTTGAATTGGTGTTTAAAAGAAAGATAAAGACAAATCTTCTCATTTATGTTAGTTTTTTACTGGATGATGTATACTATTAAATTTCACATTACATGCATGTTGTTGTTAATGTCATACACACTAAAGTGCCATTATTTATTACAGGAGAGACCAAGAATTTATATAGACGAGTCCTTTAGCGTCATCAAGGCATGGCCCGTTATAGACAAGCAGTGTGAGATTGTGGAAAGGGCAGGGTTATTGCTGTTAGTGGAGCTAGCAGAGCTACACCCCAGAGATATTGATCATCCATTGATGGTGGCTATGTCAGAAAGGTGGTATCTTGAAATGAACACCATCCATCTGACGACGTGTATCAGAGAGATGATGTCGATGTTGTATGATGTATGGCGGATTCACCAGCTGAATGTCACTGGCAATCCTGTGTTGACAATATGATGTATGGCAGATTCACCAGCTGAATGTCACTGGCAATCCTGTGTTGACAAAAGATTGTCGGCCCTATACCACATACTTAAACAAACGGCTGGCCTAGAGGAGGGAAGATTGCTAACAGTTAAGTTCAACTGGTTGAAAGAGATATTCATTGAGCTACCTTACGATGCTACACATGCAGTTATTGAGTAACACACGAGGGCTTATTTACTCTACCTAGTCGGCAACACTATCTTTCCAGTACAAAAAGCAATGAAGTGCCTACGAGATACCTGACTTTGTTTGAAGATCTTGATTGCCCGGGATCATAAGCCTTGTTGCCATAGCGCTTGTAGAAGTACCCCTTAGTATATTTCTCTGCTATATGTTTTCACTGCATCTTTGGTCTACCAGGGAGCCGCACTGTCTTTTGGGAGAGCACAACCCTATTGATAAGTCCAGACAAAGTAAAATCATCTGGTACGGGATGAAAGTCACCCAAATAAGCCCTCTTATAAGATTCTACGTAGAAATATGGAGTACAAAACACAATTACAGAAAGGTGGTTGTGGTTTATAGCAGTAATAATGTGACTGCACGGCAACCCATTATTTTTCCAAGCCAAGCATGAGCAAACCCATTGACTCAAATCCAGTGCATTCCTCTTATTTCTAACGGTCTCGTATGACCTACCCATGCCCATATAACATGGTGCAAAAAGTGCGATTGATCAATCCGCAAATCCATCTCTTTTTGTACATACGACACTAGAATAGTGGTCCACTTATCTCCCTTCCACCTTCTCTTTGCAAATGTCTCCATTAACCTAAGTCTATTGATTTTCACATAATGCAATTATCGGCTTGTCTCGGTATTTATTGGCGGCGCCAGCTCCAAAACCATATTTCGACTTAAAAACACTTTTAAATTTAACTAAATCTAATAATAAATTAATTTTCAGAAATAAATAAAACAAAATAGAGAATTAAACAAAGAAATAAAATAAAATTAGACGTAAAAATAAATATTTATCTCTAAAGACCCAAAACGTGGAGTTTTAGGCTTGGGTTAGGGCGTTCTTTTGATTTGCTCTACCATCTTCTTTTTTAGATGCCTTATGCTTGTTAGAATTGGTTGATATAAGGTTACTCGACCTAGATCTAGGATTCTTGAGAAAGAAAAAAAGTTTGAGAATTTTAGGTAAAGTTTAATTAGGCTTTTCTTGGGGATTGGAGGAGAATTTCTTTAGTTTTTTAAGATTTTAGATATCTACTAAGGTAGAATTTGAATTTTTAATTTTTTTTGGGATTTTTTCTAATGTTTTAGAAATTTCCTAATGAATTTTCCTAATTTCAAATATTTTTGGGGTATTTTTCCCAATTTTGAATTGTGACATATTTTCTTAACGATTTCTGATATTTTCTCATCTTTGAGAGGGGGTATTTATGGGCCTGAAGCGGGGAATCTCCTAGTTCAATTAGGATGAGGATTAGGTTTGTCTTTTTCTTTTTTTTTTTTTTTCTTCTTTTGATTTTTTATTTATTTATTTTGTATTTATCTAAATAAAATAATATTTTCTGTATCATCAGGTTATAGCTGGGCCCGCCATACGGCACGACATGGCCCGTTTTGCAGCGGGACACTTGTAGGGTCAGTAGGGACCAAATAATTATTTTATAAAACAATTTGTCCCAGGCTATAACTTTCGAACGGTATGTCTGATTCATGTGATCCTTATATTGTTTGAAAGCTTGTGATCTCCTCTACAATTTGAAATAAAATTTGATTAAATTTGAGATATTTTTTAGAGGTCTACAAAGCTATGATTTTAGGGTATCGGTTTCAGGTTTTTGTGTATTTGATCGATGTTAGAGTCAGTTTTTTGGGGTCACAAGGCTCATGGTTGTCTATGGTCACTATGGAAAGGTATTAGGATAATTCTATTGGATTTAAGTTATCTATGGTATATTAAAGTTTGTGTGGTCATTTAGATTCAAAATCCAGATTTTTAAAAATTCCTTTAGCCTGAATTTTTGAGGGCGGTATCTACAAGACCTCAGTAAGATTTGGCGTGAGTTATTCGTATATTGGAACAGGAAAATACTTATTCGCCCAACATTGATGTGAAATCTTCATTATCCACTGATACGCGCGCAGCATCAACTTCTGAAAATTTAGACATCTCGGCCTCGAAATCTTCTACCCATAGTGAACAGGTGGCACTCTATAACAATAACACTAGTTCAAGATTCTTTTATCGCCTCCTAAATTCTCTGCCATATGGCATATGCAAAACCCTGGAAAAAATATGGAAATATCATTGGATTGCTTATTAACAAATCTTTATGTTGGCCTGAAATAATTGCTAGGCGAGACAGATCATGCTTTTCATTAAACTCCTATAGACAATTAAAAAACTAAACCCAACTATCATTGCACTCTATCTCCACAATGGCTATTACAATGGGGAACAGACTATCAATATTCACAAAATCGAACCGGAACGGTTAATCGGACATGGGTCTGGAAGCGGTTTAATCGGTCGATTTAACCGCTCTAACCGGACACTGAACAATAAAAAAAGTGTTGAAAGAAATAAAAACGATGCAAAAAAAATCTACTAAAATATGAAAAGCATATAAATAATATGATTAAAATAAAACACACTCAAACGAAGTTGAAAATTAATGAAAAAAATGGATTTTAGCGAATCAATTTGTGCTAGAGGTATTATTAAAATTTTTTGAAAAAGATGAGAAAATATAAAAGTGAGTATCAACGACCAAAGAAATTTGTAATCTTTACCATAATGTAAAGAATATTAAAAAATGTTAAAAAATCAAACTGTTTTTTTAAAGAATATTAAAAAATATTAAAAAAAACCAACTGTTTTTTTTTAAAAAAAATGAAGAAAAAATTAAGTTATATGTAATATGGGCCTTTCTTTTTGTTAACTAAGTAGTAAATGGCGTATTGGTTAGTGGGTCTAATAGTCAACTAAGTAATAAATATATGACGTTTAAAAAAAACACTATAGTCTAAATAGTAAATAAAATGGCATTTTTCAATAGTAAATAAATGGTATTTAAATAGTAAATAAATGGCACTTAAAAAAAAACGCACTAAGTAGTAGATAAATGGCGGGCGTTTAAAATAGAGTTTAAGAAAAAACTCGAATAGCAGGATTGGACCCATGAATCTGTGCACGTCAAAGTTAGCCAATTAACCATTGTAATGTATCTAATATAAATTTGAAGTTGTATTCTATTTAACATTTGAATACTGGTTGATCACCAAAACCGACCAAGTGATCATAGAGAGCCATGACATTCTCGAAAAACTTGAGTGCACGTTGAAGTGCATGGAATGTCCAATACCTACTGGTCATTGGGTTTGGGCTCAAGCTCTATGTCATCATTCGAGTGTGACTTGCATGCATGTGCTTCATTTCGGATGACATGGAGAAGTTGTAGCCAAACAATTCAATAAATATTAAATACATAAAATAAAATACAAATATAATACTGCAAATCAGAATTATTACCTTATCCTAGATGGACTTGTGCCATCTACTCTTGGTTGATAATCTATATGCGTTGGTTCAGAAGATTGGTTTGAAATACATACGTGAATACTAGAAGCTACTAGTAGCATACATGTTATATCTCCATCATCGTTTAGTTTTAATAAATCATCATTTTCTTGATACATAATTGTCAAATTACTTGGGTCACAACGTGCAACAGTCACCATATGTACCTTCAATTGCTCTATGAGTGAACTCGCCTATATAATGTCACTCTTATATTCCCACCCTTGTAGCAAATTTTCCCATCATTTACATTTCGCTAAAAAAAACCACCATAATGGCACATCAATCTAACTCCAATAGTAGTAATTCTTATCACTCAAACGAGAAGCTTGTAGAGTTAATGTGAGGCAGCCTTGATCAAAGACACCTTACACCAATATAAAATTGCATCTACAGAAAATTTTACGATTATTGCACAAAAATTAATAAATGCCATGTCATAACAATATGAATCTAATTTCTTGAAATGGAAATAGCTAGGTCAAATAACCAAAAAAAACACACATAAATTGCATCAAAACTCAACAGGGTGTCACACCCGAATCACCACCTAATTCACCTAAACAGAGACGATACTTCATTAACCCAATTACAAATAAGATATTTTATTAACCCAATTACAAGAAGGGAGAAAAATGAAAAGATATGCCAACCACCATAGATGATAAAAAAAATCGTAAAGTAATAACCAAATTAAAAAAAAAACTCAACATATAAAATCCCTCAAGTTAGATTTTTTTTTTAAAAAAAAATTCTAATGTGTCAAAATAAATCCACCCATGACTTTTTTCGTTTGCTTCATATTCACTTATAATTTCTGTGATTTTCGGTAATTTTTAGAGTTGTCATTATATATTGCAGAAACCTTACAATATCGCAAACAAAGTGCTGTCTAACATAGAATGATAGAATCCATATTTGAAAAACCCTAACTTCAAAACCTAGCATTCAGAATTCTGAAAATTTACAAATATTGACAAAAAATGGTAGCAACTCTCCTAGTTTCTTATGGTCGGCTTGATTTTCCCTTACGATTTTTAGGAATCTTTAGAAACTTTTTGAGGTGTTGTTGTTAGGGATTGTAGAAACCCTAAAACATCTCATTTAAATTGCAATCTAATATATATATATCAATGCAACTCCTTCTTTGAAAAATCCTAAATTCAAAACTTAGTATCCAAATTTCAAAAAATCTACAAATTCTGAAGGTAGCCAGATACGGAAATCCTCTCTTGAATGGGTGAGCCGGTCTACCGTTTAGAGAGAGAAACACGGTTGAGAGATAGAGAGGAAGAGAGAGAAGAAGATCGAATACTAGAGAAAACCCACGAGGGGTTTAAGTAACTCACAGGCCGGTCTGGTGATTCTACCCTCGGATATGCAAATAGATTTTCAGGTAATCCAAATAACTTTTTATGTTAAAATTATATATTACGATAAAATTTGAAGTTGCGCCTAATGTTTACTGTTGCAAACTTACAGAAAATATCAAAACTCATGGATTGCGGGGGTCCATTGATTAGTACTTTGATGTTATAGGCATCTCACCACCATACTAAAAAATCTGCCGGTATGGCACACCACGACCAGGTGCAAATTTTTGTACAAGAAAAGAGGGAAAATGCAAAGTTGTAACAAAAAAATGGTCACATAGTGCGTTGAAAGTAGGTCCAAATTCCCATCGCCTGTGCAAAATCGTTTTTAAAAAGTTATCCTTTTTCTTTTTTTATTATTTAAAAAAAATTAAAAATGGTTATACGTGGTTGAGGAGAGGAGAGAGGGAGATGATTTTGGCCCGCAACATTATTATTTGACAACTCCATAAATGCCCATGGGCCATGTCGTACAGAGTCATAAAAACGTTTTCAGCTTTTACGGGTGAGTGTGAGGGGGCTGTTTTTTTGGGTAATTTAGTGTGAAACACAACATCGACATCTCTCCATTTTTTCAAGTAGTTCAAGAGTTTGTATTTTGAAAATGTTAATAGAGTGGTGCTAGTGGGAATGACGTTCGTGGGTAACGTGTGAGAGGGATTTTTTTTTATTTTTTTTGGATAATTCAATAGAGAAGATAAGTTCCACTGCAGTTTAGGAGTTCGCTTTTTGAAAATATCCCGGGATGATGCCACTGAAAATAAAAATTAGAATGAGGTGACTAACGTGTGGGAGTGTTACTGTTATAAAACTACCCGCTCTCCCATGAGAGAACAGTTGAGAGAAAGGGGAGAATTCCTAACATTCCTAGACAGAGGAAGAGTTAAAAGTCTTAATCTTTCCTCGGGGGAAGTTCCAATAATATTAGAGAAAAAGAGATCTTACCATGGAGAGAGGTTGCTCATCGGAGTTCCTATCGTACTAGAGAGAGAGAGGATTCTTCTTGTTCGTCGAGGGTGAAGAAGACTAGTAGAGTCCACGTGCTCAGCACATTATTAGAATTCTTTTAACATAATTAGAAGGTTTCTAATGAGCATATGGTTTACCTAAAGTTTATGTTATGTTTGGTGATAGTCAAAATTATCATATCTATGTTTTTATTAAAAAATTAAGGATATTATGTAAAAAAGAGAGAATTTCTTGGGGAGCAAGAAAAAACATCAAATGATCTTTTATTAGAGGGGATAAAGGATAGCATAATACTCATCTTTTTGAAGGTCACCCCTTTAGGAGTTATGTGAATGGATCTTCAAAGATGGAGATTGGTTTCCGTTAGAGAGACATTGCTTCTGAGAGAGAGGTGATATTCCTATGAGTTTTGGGTTGGCAAGGCCATGAGTTTTGAATTGGTAAGACTTCCACTTTTAGAGATAGAAACTCTCTCGGTTACTCTAAAAGTTATTTTTCCGGTAGTGGTTTTGTGGTGGGAAAGAAGATGGGAAGATCAGCGATGGTCTTTTACCGATATTTAGAGATAGGTATTATCTCTTGTAACCCAAAACTGTACTCTTCATTGTGATAGTGGATTTCGACTTGTCGAGGCCGTGGATGAAGCCCTACGGCGTGAAACCACGTAAATCATATGTTGTGGTGGTATGCCTTTTATGTTTGCTTTATTTCTTGTACTTGATTTATAGTTGTATTCATCTATTTCATATTTAACCAATAATGTATACGATTTGGGGTGGGATCCCAATATTTGGGATTTTCAGTTCCACAAGATAGGGGTTCTCAAGAACCCTATAATTGGTATTAGAGCACAAAATAAGTACGGGGCTAAAGTTTATATGAAGAAAAAGATGAATGGCAAAGTTTGATGGATACATGGTTTGAGGTGGAGAAATATGATGGCAAAATGTTTGTGAAAATTCCACAATAGAGACAAGTGAGAAGAAATCAATAAATATATTAAATGAAAGTTACCGAGGCAATTATGATGATTTTGCTATCAATGTGGAGATTGTTGAGTTTGGTGATAGTCAAGTCGCCATACACATATTTTCATATAAAGATAATGCTATTATGGTAATAGAAAATAGACTTTCTTGGGAAGCAATAAAGTTAGATCTATATAAAAGAGTGAATGAAGACATAGTACCCCTCATTTGAGGGTCACCCCTTTGGGAGTTATGAGAATGGATCTCTAATGTGGAGATGGGTCTCCAAGAGAGAGACATGGCCTTCGAAGAGAGGGGATATTCTCATGAGTTTTGGGTTTGTTAACTTTCACTTTTAGAGAAATAAAGTCTCTCGGTTGCTTTCGAAGTTGTCTTTTTGGTGGCAGTATTGTGATGGGGAAGAACATCTTGATTAACAGTGTTGATCGATCGGGAGAGTAAGTTTAGAAGGGAAGATTGATGATGATATTTCACCCATGTTCAGAAATAGTTATTATCTCTTGTAGCCCAAAACTGTACTCTTCATTGTAATATTGGATTTTGATTTAACGAGGCCGTGGATATAGCCCTATGGGGTAAACCACGTAAATTGTATGTTATTGTGGTGTGAATTTTATATTTGCTTTATTTCTCGTACTCGATTTATAGTTGTAATTATTGTGCATTCCATTGTGGCACTAAGTTGTGCTACCGACTCAAATTGTGTCGAATGTTTTTTTTTAAAAAAATAAATAGAGTTTTTTTTATACACATACACACACAATAGAAAAAAAATTATTGTGAATTATGCATTCTATTGTGGCACTATGTTGTACTACTCATTCAAATTTTGTTGGATGTGTTTTAGAAAAACACCATGAATGTAGACTTTATTTAGAACTAATATACAAAAAAGTCATGATTTCAATATTGTAATTCAAGAATTGTTTTTCTTCCTTAATAAAACTTATTCCTTCATATTTTTTTAATCTTGATATTATACTTATAAAGTCATAAATAGGTAATTAATATTAACAAACTTACCTAACAATTTGATCACCAAAGTCTTCAAGTTACTAATTAAATATCTGAGTAATCTCACGTACTATTTTTGTTTATGATTTAAATCTAATTTTATTATTAATTAACTTTTTTAGTTGATTATTTGTTGTACGCCACTCCTCCCACACATAGAAGGTGAATTGTGTTAAGTACATAGAAACATATTGTAAAAACAGAGAAATAAAATATGGTAGTCTAGAATGCCAAACTGTAGAATTAATAAAAAATATTTCCTTCTTGGCAAGTATGTCTGCTACCATATTGATTTCACGATATACATGATAAATGGTCCACCTATGATCTGAAATGTTTGTGTCGACAATTGGTTACTATTGTGTGGAGTGTCCATGGAGCTCTGCACCACCCTTGAATAACGTACACCAGCAATGACGAAGCACTTTCAAATTTGAGTGGAAAGCAGTTAAGGTCAATGGCTAGATCAACGGTCATCTTCAAAAAAAAAAAAATCTGTATAATTATTTGATGCAATATCAAAGAGGATCACAAAAGCAATAATAAAGGCACCATTGTTGTTCCTGATAACCCCACCACCACTTGTCATACTCGGAAAAGAAGCCTCATCAACAATAATATTGAAATGTCGGTGGTGAGAGAAGAGATTATACACCCATGGCACCTAGTCACTACCTTTCTCGTGTTATTATTCATTAGATGATATTATTAGTTGGTAATTAAATATGGACGCGGTTAGCATGCGGCCAACCTGCATATTATAGAAATGCAGGCTTGGCAATAAATATATTTTTTAAACATAATTTGATCTTTATTTTTAGAGAATATATAATCTTTAGCATGGAGATCATTAATATGAAAATAAATAAATTTTGAAAACTAAAAATAATAATATTAAAAAAACATTTGGACCGTTAGTTATAATTGTTTCTAGATGAACCACCTATTTATATCTATATTTAAGATAGATGCTTTGTACTTTTGGACCGCATATTGTAGAAATACGGTCTTGCCTACATGAAACAATTGTTCATTAAATATTGTGAATATATCTTTTATTGATGCATCTTTAATTTTATATTTAAATTTTATTTATAAATATGAGAATAATTTGTTTACTTTGGTAAAAATTGGATATTTATCTATACAAAAATATAAAATCTAAATATATCTCTTGTTTTGAGTAAAAACTTGATTTCCAAATATGTAATAGAAATAAATATGTAAAAATAATAATTTCAATTGATTAGTACCATTTTAATTAATATAAAAAATCAAATATAATTTAAATTAACCAGTAATTACCAAAAAAAAAAAAAGTAATTGAAGTGTAATTTTGTGACCAACTGGCCCCATGCAAATAAAAAAGATCATGTACATTATATCTGCCAACAAAATTATTTTTCTAAGTATGACTTAAATTTTCAGGAAGCCTTTAAAATAAAATATTGATAAAATATAAATGTGAAATTTACCCAAATTGAGTTTTTTTACAGTACAAATCAAATTTCTTTCATAATATGTTGTTTTTTTTAAGAAATTATAACATTAGTAATATATTGTTTAAATTGAAGGAGTATGTTGTCATTTTGTATTAAAATAGTGGTAGTTTTGGAAAACTTAAATAGTTAAATGGTAGGACCTACCCAATAAATGCAGGTACGCGATGGGAGGGGCGGAAGTTATGTATATGCTCCCGCGAGAGCAAATTGTAGTTTTACACCCTAAAGATAAGGGCCTATTATCCTTAGTTTTTTTAAAGAAATTGTAGAACAAGAATATATTTAGGAAATAAAAGTGAAAGTTTAAAATTTTAAACATGTGAAATATGATGTTTATTTGAAGGAGTATGTTCGTAAGGGATCACAAAATCTCTCTACTTTTTTTCATGTTGTGTAGTAATGGTTTGGAATCTTTGACCCGTTGTTTGGTTTTAATTTCACCAAAAGCAATGCGCCGTGCATCTTCCCAAAGCTGGGCACCGACTAATGTGTTGGCTTTATATTAGAAGCTCACTTTACCAATCACGACGTGATGATAAAAACTGTAAGCCAATTTTCTCAAATGGTGACAAAACTTCAAACAACACCTCTAAATTTTTTTTTTGTTTTTTTTTTTTGTGATTTTGATGTAAAAAATTATTAATATTATCTCAAAATTTATTTTTATATTTAATTGTAAAATTTTAAACTCTAAAAATGATTAAAATCAAGAAGATGTATAATCAACGAATAGACGACGTTATTGTTCTTCTTGGTCACGCTGGTGCCATTGATTGAATTCGTTTAACAATTCGTTGATTACAAAAAATCAACGAATTATACAAAAAATTCGATCATAGATTACAAAAAATTCTATCATGCGTTACAAAAAAAAAACAAAAACAAAAAATTC
>NW_006498404.1:6724217-6737867 GCF_000471905.2 Amborella trichopoda
GGGGAGAGTATACATGTGAAAACTACCTTTATTGCTCCGTTAGTCCAGAATGAATAGGGGGGCTGTTCCTTAAAGGAATTGATTTCAAGTCGAAAATAGAGGCCCACTATTCCAAACGGGAGAACCACAATTTTGAAGTTCCAGTTCCCTTACTATTCCCCAAATGATTGGCAGAATCGGATTCTAGCCACCCCCGTCCAAAAGGCCTCCTTTTCCCAATGGACAGTCTCCCAATCTTTCCCATACTAGGAGGCAGTCTCAGATTCCATCTTCTGTGAATGATCCTCCGAATCCAGATCCTTGCTATTGTCCGATCAGACTCGGTCGCAGACTCACTAACCATAATCCCTTCACTAAGAGGCTGCCTATTTTCTCTGGCTGACCCGAGAGAGGAGGAGCAATGGGTAGGGTGCCAATTAGAAGCCGCCGGGGTTAGTTCCTCTTCCTATAGAAACAATAGCCTCTCTAGCGGAGGAAGCTTACTGTCTCTTATGTCGATAGATTAGGGGGGATCCATCGATAGGACTTTTGTCTATTATGGGTTACAAAAAACCAAAAAATTCGATCATGGATTACAAAAAAACAAAAACAATTCGATCATGGATTACAAAAAAATCGATCATGGATTCAAACAAAAAAAAAAAAAAAAAAAAAAAAAAAAAATTAACCCTACGTACTCGCCGATTCACTATTTGGACTCGCCGATTCCGTACATTCACTGTACAGAATCGTCCGGTTCTCTCTAGAACCGGACGATTTCCGATTTTTTAGGAGATCCGGTCCCCTTTTCATGATTTCCGAGTCGAACCGGGTGAGTCCGGTTCGACTCGGCGTTTTTTAAAACACTGGTTTCAAGGTTCCATTGGCATCTTGAATTGTTAAGTTTCTCAGTTTATATAATCTTCGTATGGCTCCTTTGGTGTTTTGTTGCTTGGTTTTCATCCCTTTGACAGGTTCTATGGATCAAAAGGTGCCCTCTGTATAAGCTTTCAAACAATTGGTGCCAGTGGTTATACACTTCCATGGCACCTATATAATTCCATGGATCCAATTTTTATTTAGTTATTGAGAACTATTATCCTTTCCAATGGCATCAAAGTTTATCTGAGTCTTTGTTTTTAATTATTTTTGAAGACATGGGTACCAGATCTCCAGAGTAGCTTGGAGCCCTTATGGAGCACGCTAGAGAAGGATGTACAGGAGAAGGGCAGTGCTGGTGTGCTGCTACCCTTGCAAAAGTTTCTCTTCTCCTTCCTCTCCAAGGTGCTGCTTGGGGCTGACCCCGCTGTAGATCCCGAGATTGCCAAGAATGGCCACTTCATAATCGACAAGTGGCTCGCCCCCCAGCTCGTTCCAACTGTGGGCACCGGAGGCCTGATCCCTTACCCCTTGGAAGAGCTCTTGCTCCACAGTTTCCCTTTACCCTTTGCCTTTGTTCGAGGTGGCTATCAGAAGCTTTATGATTTCATTCTCAACCACGCGAAGGATGTCTTATCGATCGCCATTAACGAATACGGCCTCACGGAGGCCCAAGCAACACACAATCTTCTGTATACTCTCGGATTCAATGCATTTGGTGGCTTCTCGATCTTCCTTCCTTCTTTGATTTCCTACATTGGAAAGGATCCTAGACTGCAAGAGAGGTTGCGCACAGAGGTAAGGGATGTGATGAACACACATGAGGGAGTGAGCTTCAATGCAGTGTCAGAGATGGAATTGTTGAGCTCGACAGTCTATGAGGCCCTGCGTATAAATCCACCGGTGGCATTCCAGTATGGGCGGGCACGGCGTGACTTTATCTTGAAGTCGCACGATTGTTCTTATGGGGTACAAGCAGGGGAGCTGCTGTGTGGGTTCCAGCCTCTCGCCATGCGGGACCCCAAGGTTTTTGAGGCGCCGGAAGAGTTTAGGGCCGATAGGTTCATCAAAGAGCGAGGGGGTGAGGGCCTAATTCAATATGTCTATTGGTCAAATGGCCCTCAAACTGCGACACCCTCGGTGGAGAACAAGCAGTGCGTGGCCAAGGACTATGTCATGGCCACCACACGCCTCATTTTGGCGGAGCTCTTCATGCGATATGACTCTTTCCAACTCGACAATGACTCATCATCTACCATAACTTTTCTAAAGAGAAGATCTTGAGACCACTTTGGTGGCATTCACATGTCGCTTTCTTTAATGTTCACATGGGACCTGGTAAAATGTAATGGAGTGGCACCGCCACCCTGACTACCTATGTCAAGAGCTCGTTCCTATGTGTGAATCGAATAAAAATTTTCTTTTTGTTTCTCTTTTTTTTTTACTTGGTTAGTTGGGTTGGCCCTCAATCTGAATGATGATGATGATGATCTTCATCAAAACTTTTTCCCAACTCTTCAACAAACAAAGACAATTTCACATCAATACGTTAAATATTTTACAAATTATAATGTTGACGATAATTTGTAATGAATATCATTTGGTTGAATTACCACCGATCGTTACCTATCACCATCCAACTTAATAAATTTATCTCTTGTATTAATTTCCAATTCATTGCAATTGCTCCCATTTGACTTATTTGGCATGCGTGTTATCATTGGGAAGGTTTTTTAATAGAAAAGCTTTACAATAGCATGATAAATTTGATAGACACCATCATAGTTATTATTGGCAACACAACTTATGGTGATGGAATACAGATTAAACTAAGTATCGAAGATAAGAGTGCCACTAATATGGTTATCAAGACCGATCCAAACTGGTGGTCCGTCTGGTCGAACTATCAACTGGTACTTTGGCTGGTTTGGTCCAAGGTATAAGCAGATTTGATAAAAAATCAGTCAAAACCAATATTTGACTGGTTTTGACTAATTAGACACATCTATTTTAACTAGGTTGACCAACTGAATGAAGTTGGGTAAAATCATTTAACACATTTTATATTTTTAAACTAGTATATCTAATTTTCCTTTCGTTCTTTCTAAAATCCGATTCAACAAGTTTGACTATTGACTAAGGTTGAACTAATTTTGCCTTGACTAAATCTTTCACCGATTCAATGATAGGTCCGGTTGTAGTAACACTAGTCACTATGATAAAAAGAGATGGTTTTTCCATTTCAAAAATTTAGATTTTCCTACTATTTCTACTATTTCATATCTTCATAAATAGAGATTCCGGCACCATAAAGACTTATCCCGTCTATTCTCAGAAAAGATAGCTAATGTTATGCAACATATATATTAAAAAGTTGAAAAGTGATGCACCCACTTGCTAACTTGGTGGACCTCTCAATAACCCAAACTAGCGAAGCACCCTCATTCAAGGAGGGGACCAATATCTTCAGATCGCTACTGAAAACAATTTTTTAAGCCATAGGTCTAATCATTAAGAGAACTCAAGATATTAAGTTCTAATTCTGCCACAGATAGAGAATCTTTTCCCATTTATTTACCAAAAAAGAGAAAATGATAACAACTAAATCGCGGTATTCCTCGAAGAACAAGAAATTTACGAGAACTAAGAGCTTGTAGCGTGCAGCCTGTGCATTGCACGGTCCAAGAGAAGAAAAAATAGAGGGGGATTGTAGAGTACCTTTTTCTTGGATTAAAAAGGGCAAGACACAACGTAAGAGGAACCGTAGATATTTATTATGGTCGAAACATCGATTCAAACATCGATCCATAATTTGAGCCACTAGTACTTGAGCTTCTATGGGATTTATGTTCCTTTCTACACCAGTAAGTAACATTGAGAGAATCACTTTCAATTATGATAGGGCCAGCAATACCACGGTCTCTACAAAGAGAAAGCCCATCCCATAACGCATATAACTCAGCATGCTTTATTGTGACAGAACCGCATGGACCTGCATTACTAAAGATAATCTGACCATTTGTATCCCACTACACACCATCGAATCTAACCAGCCTTGGATTACCCCATGAACTACCCTCAAAATTCAATTTAATTTATCCATGAGGCCGAAGGAGCCACCTACCTGTAGATAAGAACCTTTTGGATGCATTGAGGAATCACGCTATACAAATTACCCTCAATTTTCACAAAGGAAATTCCTCATCCTTTTTTAGTTATAGAAAACTATCTCCAAAGAGTCATAAAGATTATGTTGTTCAGGTCCTCATTCTCCAAACACTCACCATCAAAAGTTCTCATATTCCTCTCCTTCCATAATTCCCATAAAATTAACGCTTTCAAAATTCTCCATATAACCATACCAGATCTCGGCATGCCTGGAATCTGAAAATGACACATAATATCCATAAGGCTACTCAGGATCACCAACAAGTAACCCATTTTCAGTTATACCCACCTCCAAATTTGAAAAGCAAAAGGACAGTGCTCGTCATGTTTACAAAATAGGCATACATTGACAATAACTTTCTCTCTTTTCCTGAAGTTGTCAACCAAAGGACTGCCTGCACTTTATGAAGAAGTTGCCATTTTCAAAACTCATTTAAACAACCTCCTTGCCATCTTAGTTGATCATAGAAAAGTAAGTTGTACATGGATCTCACTGTGAACACCCCATCATTCTCGTACTCCCGAACAACCTCATCTTCCACTGAAATTGATAACTTAACCTCCTTTAGCTCCTGTAATAGATTAGTGAGTTGAGTGTTTACAATATTTGGGTATTGCATATGGGTTTTCATTATTTTAATAAAATTTTTAATAGAAATACGTAAATACTGAAAACCTATCTCATCTCTAAATATTTGTTGTCAATTACAAGCATTTTACAGTCAAAATGAACTTTTAAAATGCTACAATTTCTATAAAAATGAATCTCTCTAACTCAAATTATTTAATTTTATTATCTCCTAGTCACCTGCGCTTCTAAAGAAAAAGGGTTTGGCCTATTCATTTCTTTTCTTTTTTTTTTTCCTAAAATAATTTATTGAATTTATTATTTATTTTCATTCATATTTTTACCAATATTTTGCCAGTCTAGAGGTAGCGTATTTAAATTTAGATTAAAGTTGGGGCCCAATCATGTGCCTAATTGAGAGAGAGAGAGAACCCAAACAAAGAGAGTGTATGTGCGTGTGAGAGTAAACAAGAAAAATCTAATCTAAGAGAGAGTCTATGTGTGAGAGTGTAAAAGAAAACCCAATCTAAGATAGAGAGAGTGAAAAAGAAAGCCAATCCAACTTTTCTCATCATACCCAACTCGTGTAAAATAAAAAAAAATTTCCTTTCTACAACAATCCCATTTATCAAAGGAGTTGGATGTAACAACACAACTTATGTTAGGGTTTAAGAACCTCTTAGATGTGGAAACAAGAATCCAAAAGTTAGATTCTACCAAGATCGTGTACTTATCCAGTTAGAAACAAAATAGGAGAGAGCACAAGCCACAATACGAGAAATAAATGAAACATATATTGCATAAGGACACAAAAATTTATGTATTTCACCTCAAGAGGGCTACATCCACGAGGATGACATACTGAAATCCATTATATCAATGAAAGTTACATTATAGATTTTGGGACATAGAGTTACCTCTCTAACCCTTGACAAAATCCGACCGAGTAAACCCTTTTAGACCCGCTCTCCTTATCGGGACGATCCACCGATCTCTCATCTCTATTCCATAGCTATACCACTGTTTAGGAAGAGATCCATATCTATTTCTTACCATATTTGTAGCCGCAATCTTAGGAATCTATTCATAGCAATATACCATACTTGTAACCTCTCTCAGGAATCTGTTTATGGCAATATTAGGCATTAATGTATAGCCCAATTTTAGCTCCTTAATTATAGCAGTAATTCTAGTATGTACATTGTATATATGTTGACCTTCTCTCAATGGAAAAGTAGAACCCTGTTCTCATTCTATTCCCAATTATGCGACTTAATATGGTATCAGCCTAAATACGTTTCTGGACCCTTCCATCAACAACAATGGCCACTGATAGGCCCCCGTCCACCGTCGCTCCAAACTCAACACCATCTATTTTGGATCAATCATCTCCACATTTTGTACACACTTCTGATCAACTCGATAATTCTCTCGTCTCCTAGCTTCTCACTGGCGATAATTATCCCACTTGGAGCCATGCATTTACCATGTTCCTTGAAGCCAAGAACAAACTCGGATTCATAGATGGTTCCATTCCAAAACCCGCATCCGATTCCCCTCAACTGGATCTTTGGATTCGATGCAACAATCATGGTTGATTCATTCAATCATTCCCTCCATAACCAACAACGCTCTCAAGATCGACAATGCCATGCCGTTTGGATTGACCTCCGCGATTGATTTTCTCAAAAAAATGCATCGCATATCTTTGAGATACAGTGTGCAATTTCAGATCATCCACAAGGCACTGACTCTATCTCTACATACTACTCTACCCTCAAGAGTTTTTGGGATGAACTCTCCTCTTATCACACACCTCCTGCTTGCCCTTGTGGTGCCATGAAAACTTTCACAGATGTGCAGGACTCGGATCAACTCATGGATTTTTTGCAAGGCTTGAATGATGCCTACTCATCAGTTTGGAGTCAAATACTCCGTATGGATCCTTTGCCCTCTGTCAACAGGGCATATTCCTTGCTACTCCAAGAGGAAAGACATCAGTCCTTGACTGATTTTCTCTCTCAACCGCCTAAACAAGCCGTCATGGCAACTCAACACTTTTCTTCTACGCAATCTATTCGCTCTGACTCTAGCAACAAACTGAAATATCACTGCAACACCTGCAATACGGATGGCCATTCAGTTTCACTTTTCTACAAAAACATTGGATACGCACCATGGTGGACATCTCGTGGCAACTCACCCTCATCCAATGCTGGACGTCCGAAGCCAGTGAACATCAGGAACCATCATCAAGCAATTGTTGTCACCAACATCAACAATTTTGCTCAACAACCTTTTCCTGCACCACAACTCATGGCTAACAAATGGCAACAACTGCTTTCATTGATCCCATCCGGTAATATTCACCCTTTGGCAAACATGGCAGGTACACCCATTTGTCTAGTCACTTCTTATTCCTCACCTAATTGGATTATAGACTCAGGTGCCACTGATCACACGATTTCTGAATTGTCACTATTTTTCGCGTACACCACACCCACTCCTTCATCTTCTATTCAACTCCATAATAGTCTTCATGCCCTTGTCGCACACATCGGAACAATGACGCTTTTCCCTGGCCTTACACTCAATAACGTCTTGCATGTTCCTTCTTTTCACTTCAACTTGCTTTCCATCAGCAAATTCACCGACAATTCACATTATTCTGTCACGTTTTTTTTTCTAACTCTTATGTATTTCAAGACCTGTGGACGAAGACAATCATTGCAACGGGTAACAAACGTGGTGGTATTTATTTCTTGGA
Source organism: Amborella trichopoda (assembly GCF_000471905.2). Next base: position 6,731,579 of record NW_006498404.1, read on the forward strand.
GTACTCTTCACCTTTTGCTTCCACTGCAACTCATGGATCTCATTTTGACCTTTGGCATTAGCATCCCGACCTTTCGTTATCCTCAAATTTGAAGGCCCTAGCTCAAATAAATGCACTTGTATTGTTTGTCCTCTTGCAAAACAGTCTCGGTTGCCGTTTAGTACTTGTCATATTTTTTCCAACTCCTGTTTTGAATTACTCCATATGGATGTTTGGGGACCTTATCAGAAATTATCTTTATCTGGTGCTCGTTATTTTTTAACTATGGTTGATGACTTCTCTCGTAGTACATGAATTTTTTTAATGCGGCATAAATCTGAAGTTCCTAGACTTATTTCATATTTTTGTTGCTATAGTTAATACTCAATTTAACACTCACATTCGGCAAATTAGATCCGATGATGTCATTGAATTCTTTAATAAATCCAATCTTGATTTTTTTAGCTCACTATAGTTCCACAATCAAGTTGTGTTGACACTCAACAACAAAATGGCGTTGTGGAGCGTAAACGCCGTCACCTCCTTAATATTGCTCGCGCACTTCATTTTCAAGCTCACTTACCTTTAGATTTTTGGGGTGAATGTGTATTGACTGCCGCATACCTAATCAACCTCTTGCCCACACCTTTACTTCATGGTAAAACCCTGCATGAAATTATTTTTCAAAATCCACCTTGTTTCTCTCATTTAAGGGTTTTTGGATGCTTATGTTTTGGTCGCAATGCATCCATCCAACATAAATTTGACAAACGTGCTTCACTCGGCATATTTATCGGATACTCCCATGGCTAGAAAGGTTTCAAAATTTTTGACATTCCCACCAAGAAAATCTATGTCACTCGGGATGTAATGTTTCACAAACACATCTTTCCCTATACATTTCTCCCTTCACTCACCAATAATTCCCTGTTCTTCCCCTACCACCCGTTGACCATGAGGACCCCCACATCTCTTCCACACAACCACCACCTCACCACATGCCAACCAACTAGGATCAGACCCATGCTACCGCTGCCCCATCACCCTCTCCCTAGAATCACCCTCCCCTTCGTCATTTCACCCGTACTTGGAAGCAGCCCACTTACTTTCAAGACTACTACTACTCCATTGCCCAGTCTCAATCTCCCTATTCGACTGCTGGCTTAGGTACAAACCTGTCACACCCCAAGAATTTACAATACTGATATTCCTGAGATGTATCAGTCAAAACATATATATACATCTCTTTTTAGGACAAATTTACAATGGCGAATTTTTAAAAAGTAACAAAAGGAAGTTTAAGCACAGCTTCAATATCTTCCCAAAGTTGATCCTGACGAGCACTCAAATGAAACCGCAGTTATCCTGAAAAATGTTTATCATAGTTTGATGAGTTTGGCTACTCAGTAAGTGATCATCATAATCCTAAAAATAATCATGATTGAAAGATATCAATATTTTCCAAAATGAGATCTATTAACAGAAATGCATCAACAGTTTCACTTTCAATAAATGCATAATTAAGTATAATCCAAGTAATTGAAATGCTTATAACACTTTTAACGGCAGTGCATAATTCAAAAGATTTCACAAAATACTCTACTGGCGTCCCAAGTAGGTCACCTATATACCCCATCAGCGTCTTCATGGGTCTACTTAATCCCTATCGGCGTCCCAGATAGGTCCACTTAATCCCTGCAGGTCCACTTATACCTCAACGACGTACCGGATGAGTCCACTTAATCCCTACCGGCGTCCCAGATAGGTCCACTTATACCTAACCGGCGAACCAGATGAGTCCACTTGCATACTTAAATTATTTCTAAATCTCTTTAAACATTCGAAATCAGCAATATCATGTACTCAACATATCATTGAAATCATTAATATGAATTTCACTTAAACCATTAATAACAGTCACTCTCTATAACATTTAAAAAATAACCAATCAAATATTTTGGGCTCAAATTTAGAAAGGTAGCAGTTTGTAAAGGCATTCTAGCATAATTGCCAATTTAATATGTATAGAAAAACTCTTATAGAAATTCAAGAATACGGAATTATCACAATTTATGGGATATCAATCCACAAATAAACATTTCACAACAATACTATAATCAATTGCAAAAATGTCAATTTTTAAATAATAAGGCAGTCATTTGCACATGAATTTTACAATGTCTAAATATTCAAAATAGTAGAAAGAAATATCACAATTTTACTAAAAGCAGAATATCACATTTATTTCTAACAATAGACAAGAAAAATAAATAAATTTGTTTGTCATAATTTACAGCATTCAAAATTTCTAACATAGATAAAATATCACAATTTTTATTAAACAGATTATTTTTCAGGAAGATGATGTCACTTACTCACAAATATTTGAGAGGGAGCTTCCGATAAAAATTCGGCTCGAGAGAGGAGTTCACTGTGTTTCGACCAGAGAAAAAATCTCAAAAGTTTTCTAAGGTAGGAGTCTTCACCTCTCTGAATTTAAATTCTACTAACATATTATTTTATTCTTTTATTGCGTTACAGGTGTGAGCGTTAGTTTACGCTTTAAATACCTCAAGCTTTTATTACGTTACAGGTGTGAGCGTTAGTTTACGCTTTAAACACCTAAAGCCCACGTCCTTTAGTGGACGTGGCAAGAGCAAGGAAACACAAAGCTTTTAAACGAAAAGCTTTGAAAAGTAGTGATGGTCCCTAAACACCATCATGTTCAAACGAATCATCATGTAGTAAAAGTTTATTTATTTATTTATTTATTTTTTTGAAAGTTTAGGATTGTTACAAAACCACCCTCTTTAACATTTTTTATCTTACAGTAAGTTTAATCCATCACACTTACCTTTTCTCACATCTTTAGCTATAATTCAAGAACCTGTCACTTTTGTCGAAGCTATGAAAGTTCAGGAATGGAGCGATGCTATGCAAGCTAAAATTGTTGCTCTCTCCAACAACAAAACTTGGTCCCTAGTTCCATTACCACATGGCAAGAAAACCATTAGTTGCAAATGGGTCTATAAAATCAAAAGGAATTTTGATGGTACAATTGAGCGCTACAAGGCGCGTCTTGTTGCCAAAGGCTACACACAAGTTGAAGGCATTGTCGCCACAACCCATGACTAGCCTTTACATCAACTAGACCTTGATGAAGAAGTTTACATGTCCCCCCTCCTAGATATCGTCGAAAGGGGGAGAACTTGGTTTGCCAGCTACAAAAATCCTTATACGGTCTCAAACAAGCCTCATGAAATTGGTTTTCCAAATTTTCGAATGCTCTCATTGACTTCGGTTTCTCACACTCACAAGCTGATCATTGATTGTTTTTCTCCAGTGGCAAGCAGGTTCGGTTTTCATTATTGTTTATATGGATGATATTGCATCACTGGTTCTAATGCATCCTTGATTCAAGCTGTTCAACAACTTCTTCATCAACGGTTTCATATCAAGGACCTAGGTCCCCTGAAATATTTTCTCGGTATTGAGGTCGCTCGTTTGCAGCATGGTCGTTATCTTTGTCAACGCAAATATACTCTAGACATCCTCATGGATTTTGGCATATATGGTTGTAAGGACCTCCTAATGGAACAAAATTTGAAACTCTCTGATACAATAAGTGATCTTCTTCTGGATCCTTCTCTATACCAGCGTCTGGTTGGGCGCCTCATTTACATCACTATTACTCGACCAGACATTGTGCATACTGTCAACATTCTCAGTCAATTTATGCACCAACCGCACAAACTTCACCTTGATGTCACTTACCGGTTGCTCCGTTATTTAAAGGCTACTCGGGGTTAAGGCCTTTTTTTCTCCTCCCAGAACTCTCTTTGCCTTCGTGCTTACTGTGACTTTGACTGGACAAGTTGTTCTATGATACGCCACTCCACCACAGGCTATTGCATACTCCTCGGGTCTAGTCCCATCTCTTGGAAGACAAAAAAACAATCCACTATTTCCCGATCTTCAGTCGAAGTTGAATATCGTGCCATGGCTGTCACAACATGCAAGCTTACTTGGTTATCTTCATTACTACATGATCTTGGCATCCATCTATCCACTCCCACACCACTTTACTGTGACAACCAAGCAGCGCTACACATTGCTGCAAACCCCAATTTCCATGAGCGCACCAAGCACATAGAAATCGACTGCCATGTCGTCTGTAAGAAGCTACAACAAGGATCGATTCGACCCATGAAGATTCCTTTCAATTTCTAAAATCCGAGTTGGGCATTTGCAACCTACACACTCCAACTTGAGGGGGACTCTAATCATACTTGTGGCCTCAATCTTAGGAATCTGTTCATAGCAATATACCATACTTGTAGCCGCAATCTCAAGAATCTGTTCATAGCAATATTAGACATTAATGTATAACCCAATTTTAGCTCTTTAATTATAATAGTAATTCTAATATGTACGTTGTATATATGTTGACCTTCTCTCAATGGAAAAGCAGAACCTTGTTCTCATTCTATTTCCAATTATGTGACTTAATACTATTTCACAACTAAATCATTGTCCAGGAAGAAACCCTTGAGAATAACTGAGACTTCCTCTAACTAAAAGGAGAAACCACCCAAAACCTTCATGGGAACCGGTTTTCTCCAAAAAACAGCCTTTCAATCTATATGAAGTACATCGTAGTGTTTCTCTCTATAGGAAGCTCTCTTCTCTCTAAGGGGATGCTTTCTTCTCTCTAATGAGAGGTCATGCCTATGATACAGCGGAGGCCCTGCCTCTCTCTTTAGAGGAAGCCACATTTCCCATATAGTGACCAAGATAGGGCACACATATAGACTTTCATCTTTCATCCCATATATATAAGATGATGACTCTATGCTAAATATGAAACTTCTTATAGATGTTATATATATCTCAAGAACCAAGAGATATATTCAAGAAGTCTAATCTGTCAACTGAACAGGCCAGGTTGAGGGGGGAACCTACTAGTCCCCGATATATGTAAATAATCGAACTAGTCTTGACGATTTTCGATTGAACCGGTCTTGACAATTTCAGATCTCGATCGAGCGATTCTAATCTGGATCGGCGATTTTAGAAACACTTCTTTCCTATATTCTGTAACTGAGAAGATAATAAACATAAAATGAAACAATAGTGAAAATATTCCAACACAAACTCATATGGATGATTGCGGTGGTCCAAATTCTTGACTTTGGGTCATCTAATGCTAGAGGCATTTGACCACGCATACGTAAAAGAATCCAATGTACGGAGCAGATGTTGGAGAAATCAGATTGTTCAATGTATTAAAAAAATCATATACGGAGCGATCTGATGTTAGAGGTATCTAAAATTATAAGTACATAGCATTCCAATGTCTGGAACTCACCAATCATAGCCTATATAAACATTAGGGCAGTTCAATGTTTTCAATATCGAACCGCTATTTGTCTGATATCCTAAAATTTTTAAAAATAAAAAATAATTTGCAGTTTGATATTTGCAGCATTGAACTTGGGCAAAACTAGATAAAAAAATGCGAAGAAGAAGAACCTATGCTTAAAGCTGGCCAAAATTGGACCATGTAGTCCTACATAGTTGTTCATGTAAATAAGGTTGGCATCAGGCCGGGCCACCCTAGTCCTTTACTTAGCTCTTTTCCCCGTGGATTGGGTCAAGCCAAAGATAAGTGAAGAAAATTAAAAAGTATAAGAAATAAACGGTGTTGGGCCGGCACTGGCCCTAGCCCGGCCCTACTCTTTTAGGGTCGGGCTGCCTGGCCCAAATATCATCAACTTGATCATCTCGACATCAAGATGTATGGACATGAAAAAAAAATGGATTTCAAGTTTCTGTGCAAATTTGTTATTCAGTGGGGAAGACATGCTCTACTCGTTTTTTCTAATAGTTTAGGATTTAGTCTTTTTGAAAGTATCAGTAAGGTGGTGTCAGTGAGAATGAAAATTACAACGTAGTGATTAGGGTATGGGGTGCTACCACCACATCTCCAACCCATTTATATGAGGGTGGGACAATTCATCGAAAGAGAGTGAGGAATTCGTACCATTCCAAGAGAGAGAAAGAGATAGAAGTCTTACCTTTGAGGCAAGAGTTCCAATTAACATTAGAGAAAAATAGCTCATACCATGGAGAGAGTTTGGTCATTGGAGTTTCTAGAGAGAGAGAGAGAGAGAGAGAGAGGAGGAGAGAGAGTACGTACTATTACTCGTACGGACGGACGGAGTAGTAGTATTTATTTACTTAGTTCGTTACCTACGTTAGTTAGTAGTAGTAGTAAGGAAGGTAAGGGTAGGGTTGTCGGTTGGGTTTG
>NW_006498404.1:6738052-6764085 GCF_000471905.2 Amborella trichopoda
AACGTACGTAACGTAACGTAACGTAACGTAACGTAACGTAACGTAACGTAACGTAACGTAAGTAAGTAACGTAGTACGTAGTACGTAGTAGTAGTAGTAGTAGTAGTAGTAGTAGTAGTAGAGAGAGAGAGAGAGAGAGAGAGAGAGAGAGGGAGAGAGAGAGTTCCTATTATTCCTCGAGGACGAGGATGATATTTTCTATGTTCACCTGTTAGAGTGATAGAGAAGAGGGTTGCTGGTTGTTGGGGATCCCATTGTTGTTCAGGGTTCTCATGTTTTTTCTTCTTTTAGGTGCCTTTTGGTCACCTTTTTGGCTTTAGGGTCTTCGTGCCCATGGATTTTGAACAATATATATGGACCCAATGTTGTGAATGAAAAAATTGATTTCTTTTTGGATTTATCTCGTTTGATTTCGACTAGCAATATGCCTTGGCGTGGTGCAGGCGATTTTGATACCCCTCGGAATGTTTGGGGGAATAAGAATTTTGCCTGAAATGGCAAACTTTAATAATTTCATTATCTCTAATGGGTTTTTGGATCTCAATATCAATGGAACTTTCCATACCTGGTCCAAAAATTCGGCCACACATCCTCAAATGTCGAGAATAGATAGGATTTTAATCAATAATCTATGGGATTCTATGCTTTCGAAAGCTTATGTGAAGGCATTACCCCATACGACCTCAGATCATGTGCCTATCTTATTGGATTTGGTGGGTGGTGCGTTTGGGCAATCACTATTTCACTTTGACTTGATGTGGTTAGAAAATTCTTTCATTAGATATGAGGTTCTTTTGGTGTGGCAGAATTCAATTGTTCAAGGTTGGGGATGACATATCCTTGTTCTTAAGCTGCAAATTCTTAAGCATTAATTAAAAGATTGGGGACACAAGAAATTGGATCAATCAATGATAAAGTCTCCATTCTAGAGAATCAAATTAGTGATTTTAATCATAAGGAACAAATGAATGGGGGCATGTATGTAGAAGATAAAAATAAAAAAGGGACTTTGAAAGCTTCCTTGCAGGAGCAATTGAGATGTCAAGAAATTTTTTGGTGCCAGAGATCTAGATCTAAATGGATCAAAGAGGGAGACAATAATGCAAAGTATTTTCATGCATTTGCCAATTACAGAAGGAGATCGAATAACATCAAAGGAATTGAATTATATGTGGTAAATAATGTTAATAGAGAAGATAAGGAGAATGCTATTGTAGAATTATTTATACAAGCTTGCACATCTCAGCCCAAACTTTCGTTTTCTTTGGATTGATTGCCTTTTAAGAGACTTCGCAGTGAAAACCTTGAGATGTCATTATCTATTGAGGAAATTAAAGAAGTAGTTTTCTCACTCCCTAGAGACAAAACTCTTGATCCTGATGGTTTTCAGGTGGCATTCTTTCATGAATTTTGGGAAATTGTGAAAGATGATTTGTTCCAATGCTTTACTGAGATTCATGCAGATGGAATAATTAATAAAGCTCTTAATTCTACCTTCATTGCACTCATCCCTAAAAAACAGAATTTGGAAGTCCTTCAAGACATCAAACCTATTTAGTCCTCTGACTTTGTACTATAATATTCTTATAAGTGTATTAGCCAATAGACTTAAGAAAGTTAACTCCTCGGTGATTCAAGGACCCCAATCAGTTTTTGTTGAAGGGCGACAAATCGTTGAAAGTATTCTTGTCGCTCAAGAAGTTATCTATTCTACCAGAATTGAGGGTACCAAAGGAATATTGTGTAAAATTGTCTTTTAAAATGCTTATGATAGAGGTGAATGAGATTTCTTGGATCACATTCTTAGACACATGGGTTTTGGAGTTATCTGGAGAAAGTGGATAAATGGTTGCTTATCTTCTACTCATTTCTCAGCTCCTATCAATGGCAAAGCTTGTGGGTATTTCCAGGCATTTAGGGGTCTTCGACATGGGGATCCTTTATTGCATTTCCTTTATACTTTGCTAGGGGAGTCCTTTAGCTTCATGATGTCTTCTGCTTTAAGAGCTGGTTTGTTTGATGGTCTTAGGATTCATAGCTGTGAATAACCTCTTACTCATTTGTAACATGCAGATGACACATTTCTTCGCACTTCGGCTTCCTTGAATCACCTGCAGAATTTGTCGCTTTTTCTTCAGTGCTATGAGCTCATCTCTAGAGTGAAAGTCAATCTGCATAAATCATAACTCATTGGTATTAATTGTGACACTATAGAATTGGAAAGTTGGGTAGCATGGTTAGGCTGCGAAACAAAAGAGCTTCCCTCTAAGTACCTTGGTGTTCCTTTGATTGATGGTAGACTTCTTCTATCAGTTTGGGATCCCATAGTGGAATGATTCGAATAGAAGCTTGAAAGATGGAAGAGTAGATGTCTCTCTTTTGGATGTAAAACCACTCTCATTAACTCCACTCCAGCCAAAACTCCTGTTTGTTTTTTGCCCATGTTCAAGGCACCATTTGCAGTGATCAAGAAGCTAGAACATCTAATGAGAAATTTCATGTGAAGTGGGACAACCATGCCAAAAAAAAGTATAATGTATTTTATTGGGAGAAAGTTTGTAGACTTAGGAATGAGGGAGGTTTAGGCATTCACAGGATCATGCACATGAATGATGCCTTACTAACGAAATAGTGGAGTGTTTCACTGATGGTGGGTGGTATAAGACCAATGGGCTAGAAACACATTTTTTTAAAAAATTTTCTCTTGTATTAAAACTTAAGGGATTAAATGCATGAATATCTCAATACAAAACTATAATACATATATTTCAGCCTACAAAATACATATTTAAATAATAAAAGTTCAACCCTAATACGTCCTTTACAAATCCTTTACTAAAAAAAATACAATTAAACTCAATACAATGTCCAAATACTCACAATGTACATCTCTACGATATATTATATGATTTGCATCCAAAATTCTTCATTAAATCAAAATTACTTGATAATTTTATCTTCATTCTTCATCCTTATCATATATCACAATATCTTATACACAACATATACTTGATCATAATAATCTAATAAGATTTCAATTCACATAAATAATAATGCATATCCTTAAAGCTCATACTATAAGATTAAAGAACAATCTCAATGTTCACTGAGCATACTCAATTTAATAAATCATAAAGCACTCAATAATTGTAAATACATCAAATTAGCATGCAAACGTACATGGAGGAAGCCATGGTTCGAACCGCTTGTGCCCTAGCCACGAAAGGGCCTTTTGAGGACTTAATTTTTTCCATTATCTAAGACACATGTGATAATAATAACTCAGGGAGATCAATCTAATGGGAAACAAATGATCACTTTTATTTCACTTAATAGGGATCAAATTATAAGAGAGATATGTATAAGATACCTTCAAAGTTTGAGAGAGATACTACACAAAATAAGGAAGTTATTATGAAACTACAACATGTGGTCTATAAGGAACTACCGAACTTTTCAACATTAAAAAAGGATTTGAAGAGATTATATCATATGATCAAATATGATGGAATAAATCTCTCATTAGTTGTATATTCTAATAAGATCAAGAAAATTAATGTGAAACTACTCAAGATCATAAAATAAACAAGCTAGTTTACACATATTATGTGTATGGGCTACACTATTGCCATGATACTATTCAAATATCAAGTTTTCATGACGAAAAGATAAAGAATGTCATTGTAAATTAAGAATTACAATAATAAAAATGAGGTAGGAAATTGAATGTATGAAGAAAAATCAATACCTTGGTGAAGCAATATTATGGGCTTCATCTTACATATGTGGGACTCCTCCATCAAAAGGTTTCAAGTCAAGGTTAAAAAATGAAGAACACAAGAATTGGGGGTGTTGATCTCAAGAGGACCATGGTGGTCACATATTTGTCAACGGGGATCTCTTTCTCTTTGAAGTGAAACTCAAAATTAGGGTTTACAATTGATCCCATAAGTTACTTTTATACTTAGATCATAAAAGTGGATTTGATCTTGATCCTTGATGCCTTAGATCAATGGCACATGAGAGGCTTTTATCCAAGTCACTCATCCATATCTTATTACCAAGATCAATGGATGCGCTTTTGACACCCTTCACTTCTTAAATCCTAGGTTATAGTTATTTTACCTTAAAGCCCTTAGCTCCATCTTTTATTTCCCATTAAATTCAAATTCATGTTTACACTTATGCCCATGGTTTTTAAATAATTTGTGAGAGTCAATAAAAGACAATGACATAGACATGAAGGTAATATGAGACATGCACACATGTGAATAAAATATCTTATGACACCACCAATAATATTTTAACAACATTAGAGTTTCACATGGTCAAGTCCATAAGGTGGTGCCACATAAAATACACACACATGTCTTAAATCATATGTGGATATTAATATTTAAATCAAATTAATTCTAAAAATACCATAATTTCACACATGCTAAATAAACCACATGTGTGAACAAAACACCATATGATAAAATAACTTACTTAAGTCACAACATTATAAAACGTAATGTTTTAGATAAACGTAATATAACCAAATGGCAAAAGACAACAATGCCTCCTACGCATGGGCATGATGTCAACATGACATCAGCACCTAAGGGGGGATGGGGGTGCCATGTGGCATCCCTATGGCCACTTGGGACCCACATGGCATCCCCATGGCTCATCTTTGAGCTTCATTTTGGCCAAACAATTTCAAAAAACCAATTTTTGGTATTTTAAAAATTCTAAAAAATTCTCCAAAATTTCCAAAACTTTTTCAAATGATTTTTAAAAATTATTACACATTTTTTTATTGGTATAAAATATTTTCTCATTAATTTTAGATTAATTTGGGTCAAAGGTAATGAGATTTCTAGACTTATAACACTAGTTGGAGTCTTCCATTGGGCTAACCTGAATGACGTTCAACCGGTGCCTCAAGCTGACCCAATGGACTTTTACTTTATAGTCTATGGCTGGAACATATAATTGGTCACATAAAAGTCATTAAACCAAAACTTCACATCACTAGGGGTTCAATAGATTACTGGTGCACCCCTGTGGGACGTGTTCCTACTCAAATACAGGGGTCCTCTCGAAGCACATGTAGACTAGCTCTTTCATGTCGGATAATATTACAAAAGAGTGGATTCCTTATACGACTATGGGTTCACATGCCATGGAACGGTCACGTGTCAGGATACATGCTCATATCTCATAAGTCGACCATTCCATACAAGGTGAATACTTTATCAAATACTCGGGGTCGATTATTCTCGATTGGATTCTCCAAGCTCTAGCTTATCACATCAACTATAAGCATTCTAATCAATATGGTCTTGATTGGGAGGTGACCCTCACACCTCCCTGAGAGTTTACACTCTCAAAACGCATACTCTGAATGCCTCAAATACTCGGGGTATATGAATCTGGGCCCCAGTGCGCCAAGCACCCAAATTTAGTTTCTCTCTCTAGGTCCCACTGAGCGAAAGATTCTTGGCTTTAAGGCCTTGAAAGGCCACATAGCCAGCAATCACTACGCCCAGGCCTTCAGAAGGTCATCTTTGCTAAATATGGGATTGATGTGATTGATATTTTCCCTAAAAATCTCAACACCAATCATTCGGCCTCAATGATGTGGAAAGGGATTAACTTGGTGCAACCTCTTTTTCTTGTTTATAGTAGAATGAAGGTTGGAAATGGATCTTGCACCAAATTTTGGTTTAGCAAATGGTTCGGTGAGTTACCCCTCATAATTTAATTTCTGGATGTCTATCGATGGGCTTTTGATCTCTAAGATGGTAGATGGTTAGGGTCTTAACTGTGTTTGGAAGGTTAGACTGATGATTAGAAGGGAGGGTTGATGAAGCCACGGAACAACAATTCATTGCCTTGCTGTAGAAGCTCAACTCTTTTTGCTTCTTTCCTCCTCAAATTGATTCACTAGCCTGGAAACTTAGCCGTAAGATCCTTTTATCGTGAAGCCAGTGATGATAGGATCTTTGATTTGAGTAACAAAAACACAAAGGTTACACACCCCTCTTCATATGTGGGAATGGTGTTGGAAGGTAATTTTCATCAATAAAGCCTAGCAAACAGTGGAAATTCCGGCAGTCTCAGAATAGCCCTGAAATAAGCCAAAATCTTCATGAGGTCTCTCAAAAGTATCCTTCCAAGTTTTGTCACATTCCAACATATTTAAGGTAGTGTAGACTGAGAAGCAGTTCCGGCAGAATCGGCCTCTAGCGCTTTGAAATAACCCCTATAACTAGAGTTACATTTTCGGTGTGTCAAATTGATGTGGGACTACTACTGTTAGATCAGGCACGGTTGAAAATTCCCAGAGCTCAAATTTTAGCCCAAGAAAACACTCCAGGAAGAAGTTATAGGAAAAAGAGTGAAACATGAGGGGTAGCACGCTATTCCCATGCGGCCACCCTGCAACTCCATGTCATGGAAGGGACAGTCACGACCAATGACTTTAGACGCTCATATCTCACTCGTCTCAAGTCAGATCGTGCTCAAATTTGGTGAGCATGTTCCTCTAGTCAAGACGAGCGATTTGATATTTGGCACGCCCCGTGACGACGCCTGAGCACGAAGAAAACCTAGAGAGAAGTTGCTGATTCGTGAAGAAAGTACAGGAAATTCAGCAGCGTCATGCCTCGCTCGAGGGACCAGATCACGCCGCTGTGAGCTCGATTGACGCGAGATCAATTCCATCGTGTGCATGAGGTCTCGGGCTACCTTTGACCCGAATCCCATACATGATGAATGGTTGGATTCTGCACACGAAGCCGACGAAGTAACTACAAATTTCATCGAGCTGCGTTTGTTGCCCCGTATTCGTAACAACATTCTTAGTGTAATTCAGAGAAGAAATCACCAAAAAACATCAAGAAATGAGTATATTATCGATCCAAAGTTTCAAGATCCATTCAAATTTCAAGTCACATGATCATACACTACAAACACAATCCATGGCTCAAAGTTGATATCAAATCGATCGTCATGCCGAACCTTACAAGAAAACAATCATTTTACGATCAACCGGGCATCAGAACGACCCTGATTCATCCAATGCAAGATCACACAAGTCCTAGGGCAGCACAGGAACTGTTCTGGAATTCTATGAATTGTTAGGAAGGGGCAAATCTATCATTTTGCACCTTATTTTTTAATTTCTTTTAATCTTAATTTCTAGCTATTAGGGTTACTTTTGATCATCCATCCATATTTGGGGCAAATTCTATATATACGTACCAGCATTGTACGCAAGAAAAGAGACCCACACAATATCCATCTCCTTGCAAAAGAGAGAGTTTTTACTGAATATAGTTTCTCTTTCTTCCCATTGTTGTGTCACACTTGTGAGAGAGAGTGAGGTGAGAGAAAATTTTGACTGGTACCCCTAGGTTCGAGGTAAGCCTTCTCTCTCTTCTTTTTCTTTTCTTCTCTCTGTCCTCTTTTCTCTTTTCTTCTCTTTCTTTTTCTTCTTCCCCATCTGAGCTCTCCTCAGAGGCAGCGTCGTGCATGCCTCTCTAGTAGCCTCACAGGTCACACATGGGGATGACAGTTCCATGCGCACGTCTCTTTCTCTGTCATTCTATCTCCTTCGCGAGGCCTACAGACAATGTTGCTCATTGCCATCTACAGAAGTATCCTAAGCGCCTCAACGAAGGACGTGGGTAACGAAGCTTTTCACCGCCTGCAGGGGCTTCACCCTGTCGCGTAACCATTGCAGACAACAATTCTCATCACCGTCTGCAGAGGGTCGAGGCAATACTCATCGCCGCGTGCTGGCTTCTTCCGCACTTCCATGTGCCCATCGTCGTGCGCCCCACCAGAAGTAATCGCCGAGAGACCTATGAGAAGTTATTGCCGTGCGCCTCGTTAGGAGCCATCACTGTTTGCTAGGGACATGTTGCCTCCTCGCGCTACCATCGACGATGCCCATTGCCGTCTGGATTCTTCCTCCCTCTGTTGTCTCTCTCTCTTCTCTTTTTCTCTTCTAACTTGACTGAGGGTAGATCTAGCTTAGCATCGCCATCTCAGTCTCGGTTTTGAGTAGTATTGCCGCTGTGCTAGTCTTGAGGACCATGCCTGTCTTGCTACGACTCTGAGTTTATAATTGTCCGGATGTTGTGCTAGCTTCTCCTCTCTGCTGAGTTTTTCTTATCTTTTCTATCTTTATCTAAAACTTTACGTTTCATCATGCTCTCACATGAACGTATGTTGCCCTAAGACAAGGGTAAAGGTGGGTCTCCATGACCCACTTGTCTTACAAATTAACCATAGAAGTGTTGTGCAAAAAGCAACAGGATTGCAGGTAAAGGGAGGCGATTTCGAACCAGCTAAAGCAGTTGGGGGGCTTTCTTCATGATATAAGAGGGCGCCCACGCGTGCCAACCGGAGTAAGTCCCGAACCGACCTAAAATTGGTTGGTATACTTGCCCTTGCTTTTGAGCAAGGTTCTAAGAGAGCAATCTCAAACCCCGGGTTCACTAAAAACCTGAGGTACGTGCCGCCAGATCATCTAGATCCAGAAGGCGAGATCGAGACACCAAACCAAATGGACTATAGATTTGGATGAGATTACAATATGCACTAAGGAGGTCCATTTCTAGTACATCAATAGTGAGAGGAATAGTGATGCTGACACTCTTGCTAAGTTAAGATCTTTGTAGTTTTTCTTTCCTTTTTCTCTCTTCCCCCTTGTTTTCTCTCTATCCTTCTATCTTATTTTCTTCCTACTCTCTCTCCCCCCGTGTTTCCTCTCCATCATTCTATCTTATTTTATTCCTTTTCTCTTTCTTAGCTTTTTCTTTTGCAACTTACTTTGCAATTTCTCATTCTCTCAATGAAATTAACGGTTAAAAAAAAAAAAAAAAAAAAAAAAAATTAAAAAAGAAGAAAAGAAAAAGAGATATAAGAAGAATGGCTACATCATGGATGAGGTTTAGTACAAAGGAAAAAGTTTAGGGAAAATATCTTCATATCCCTTTAGGTTTTATTTCTTGATAAACCTAAGGTTTCAAAAAGTATCTTCTAACGCCTTGGCCACTTTAAACCCATTTGTTAACCTAAACAAATATGAGAAAGACATGTTATTTCTAAACCCAATCATTTCTCTCTCTACACTTATATACCCCAAACTTATCTTTTCCTCTCTTTTCCTGTATTTCTCTCACTCTCTCTCTCCTCCCGTGTTTCTCCAAATGCCTCTCTCTCTCTCCTCGTGGTAACCTCTCACCTCCATGAAGCCCTTATTTCTCTCTAGAAGTTTAGGGTGATGGCTTTTAGAAAATACATGTCTTTTTAGATTTGTTTGGCCTAAAAAAAACATGTTTAAATTAGCTCAGGGGATTAGAAGAAATAAAATCTACAATTTTTATGCCCCAGAATATCTTTTAAAACCTCGGGTCTATTGTGAAATGAAACCTAAAAATAGGGCATATGGAGATATTTTCCCAACAGTTTATATAGAGCTGAGGCTCTAAACAATAAAATTAGAGCTCACAAAAAAAAAAATTTTCTTAGAAGAGGTTGTTTTGATGCCCAAATATCCTCAAATTGATCATCTTGACCTCAAGATGCATGGACATGAGAAAAAAATGGTTTTCAAGTTTTGGAAATAGTGCATCTTGTACGTCATTTTTGAACCGTCAACTTTAGAGATTTTCAAGTTTTCATAGATCCGCTCCATCTACACTATTTTTTAAATTTTAAATTTTATAATTAGATATGAAAATATATTTTAAGGCTATAATATATTTCCAGTATTGAAATCACATTTCTCACCGCTATTTGAAGGTGCACTTTACTTTAATTGTTTAGAGCCTCGGCTCTACACAAACCGCACCCTTAGTACAATGCATGAGAAAGAAATATACTACTTCCCTGTAAAGAACAAAGTGAGTATTATGTACAGTGCATTGCAGTCCAGCCACTTGTGCTTCTCATCTCCGGTCCCTCTCTTCTTTCTCTTCAATACTGAGAAACAGTTTGGTTCCTTAGATTCAGATTTCTAGAAGTCACTTTTCCTGATAAAGGTTAGGTCAATCGTGCTTGGTTTGCTTAAAATTGACATTTATGTTGGAATTGATATTAGTCCCAATAATGAAAATCAATATATAAATAAATAAAATTGATAAACAACGTACTCAGATCTGTCCTTAAATCATACGAGAGACTTAAGGTTCCATACCAAAACATATAGACTAAGCCATCTGGTGACAGGCTGCCTTGAAAGTCCTCTTAGTGAATCTCCCTTCACTAATTTTTCATAATTTTATATGTTCTATTAGCTTTTGCACCATTATTAAAAAATAAATTCCCTAGATAAAAGGACTTGATAGGCCATATTTCCAACAATTGAGTTTTTGTGGGATTCTTAAATGCTCATTTTAAGCCTAAATTTTGGAAATCTCAACTCCTCCAAAATAGATGGAATTAACATTTTATAGAAATGCCGATATTAAAATTTTAGAGAGTGAAACTATAAAAAAACATAGAGAGAGAAAGTACATGAAATTTTTTAAAGAGAAAAATACATGAATTTTTTAAAGCGAGAAACTATCTCAAATTTTTGTAGAAAGTAACTATCTCAAACTTAAAGTTTTAGAGAGCATCTTAAAATTTCAAAAAGAAAAACTGTCTCAAATCTTAAGTTTTAGAGAGAGAAAGTATTTTAAAATTTTAGAGAGAGAAACTACATTAAAATTTAGAGAGTGGAACTAAAAATTTTTTAGAGAGAAATATTTCAAATCTTTTAGAGAGAAAAACTATCTCAAATTTTAAGTTTTAGAAAGAGCTTATTAAAATTTTAGAGATACAAACAACATCAACTTCTAGATAGATAAACTGTCTAAAAAATTTTAGAGAGAGAAACTATATCAAATTTTAAGTTTTAAAGAGAGAAAATATCATAAAACTTTAGAGAGAGAAGCTATATCGAATTTAAGATTGAAAAATTACATAATTTTTTAGAGAGAAACTATTTCAAAATTTTTAAATAGAGAAACTATCTCAAATTTTAAGTTCTAGAGAGAGAAAGTATATTAAAATCTTAAAGAGAAACTATCTGAAAATTTTAGAGAGAAACTATATCAAAATTTAACTTTAGAGAGAGAAAGTATTTTAAAATTTTATAGAAAGTAACTATATTAGATTTTAGAGTGAGAATGTACCTCAAATTTCTTAGAGGAAAACTATATCAAATTTTAAGTTTTAGATAGAGAAAGTACTTTAAAATTTTAGAGAGAGAAACTATATCATATTTTAGAGAGAGAAACTAACTCAAATTTCTTAGAGAGAGAAACTATCTCAAATTTTTATGGAGAGAAACTATATCAAAGTATAAGTTTTAGAGAGAGAAAGTATCTCAAAATTTTAAAGACAGAAACTATGTCAAACTTGAGAGTTAGAGAGGGAGTATCTAAAATTTTTAGAGAAAGTATCTAAAATTTACATTTTCAAGAAAAAGATATTCCAGGGAATCCAAACAATGAATTTGCATTTCCTAGTTTCTACCACATGCAATCCAAACAATATACACCATATTCTAAGAAATGCCAATTTCAGTAAATATCAATTTCAGGATAGGCTTTTCCATAGGATTGAAAAATATAGGGAGCTAAACGGGTGAAAATTGAAAAAAGTAGGGGTAGCAATGGATCCGGATCCGCCTGGGTATACCAAACATAGGTCCGATAATGGGCTCAACATTTCGACTCGGTAGGTCGGGTCTGGCTTCAAAACCTAGGCCCGAACATCATTTGGGTCTAGGTCCGGTTAGATCCGACCCATACCTGTAAACAATTGGAGATAGAATACTTCAAGCCCTATTCGTTTAGGTGCATTAAAGATAATATACATTAAGAACTCGTAGTCATCTTTAACTGGTAAACGACAAATCAGACGGCTTGAAATCAATGATAGGTGATTATGACTTTATTGCCAATAAAATGAGTATATGATGTTAAAACAAAGGGAAAAAATAAAATAAAAAAGAAGCTCATAGTAACGGTGGCAATAGACCCGATCAGACCCGGACTCGACGGGATAGACCCGGGACCCGATGGGAACGGGTATGAGTCCAACTTTTGGACCCGATAGATTGCGTCTGGATCCAAAACCTGAACTCAGATACTATTCGGATCTTGCTCCAGATCCAACTAGACCCGACCTGTTGCCACCCCAAGTGAAAAGAGAGAGAAAGAACAAGCTAAATGCTTTCCTTTTCAAAAATATATATAAAAAGAGAGTAGGCTTTCTTTTAGAGAGAGAGAGGAGGTAAAGGACAGAGGCCCAATAGCCTTTCTTTTAGAGAGAGAGAGGGGAGAGGGAAAGGGCAGGGAAAGGGAGTGCCCTTTCCCTGATCACCACAATCACTCACACTTATGCACCACTCAAAAATCAGTTAGGCACAAAAAATTACATTTTGAGAGAGAGAAGAGAAGAGATAGGAGAGACCCTTCCTTAGACATGTTTACGGGGAAAGTTGTGAAAGGAGAGTATATAGTCTATGAAGTTAATATGAAAGATGTATGTTGTAATCTTTATATATATCTACCCTTCTCCATGATATATAGATTCCAACATACGCCTTCCATATTAGCCAAATAGATAATATATACTTTAGTGTGAAAGTAACATGGAGGCTGACAAAATGGGATGGTCTTGAGAATAATTTAATTGTCGAAAGATGCGAGGATTTAACTGTTGTAGGTTGTTAGTTTTGGCGTAATTGTTCTGTCTCTATGTTGTAACTTTGTGCCCAGGTTTCTGTTGAAAACTTGGTATTTAATGAATATATAAAAGTGACTATTTCTCGTAAAATAAAGAGAGACCCTTCCATCGAGGCGATAACAAATGCACAAAGTCAACTCCTTCCCTTCTCAAAACTAGTAAAGACTGTCCAAGCCATAAGACGTGCACAACTCCTTCCCTTCTCAAAACCAGGAGAAAGAGAGAGAGTCCGTTGATCAGGATGAGCGGCAAAGAAACATTTCCGGTGAGGAGCATCCCAGGCAGCTACGGGCTGCCAGTGATCGGGAACCTCATGGACCGGCTCGACTACTTCAGGCTTGAGGGTCCCGATAAATTCTTCCGAAATCGCATGGCCAAGTATCAGAGCACAGTATTCAGGGCCAACGTGCCTGCTTCCGCTCCCCTCTTTGGGGGAAGTGATCCAAAAGTCATAGCGATCGTCGACTCCGCCGCCTTCACCACTCTCTTTGATGTCTCTCTGGTTGAAAAGAAAGATGTTTTGGTGGGAGACTATCTCCCGAGCCTCAACTACACCGGAGGTATGCGTGTTCTCGCGTATCTCGATCCGTCAGAGCCGCAGCATTCCTCCATCAAGTCATTCCTCATGCACAACCTGCGTAGAAGCTCAAAGGTGAGCTTGGCATTAGCTTTCTGGTTTAGAACTGGTTTTTCGGTTTTTCTATGGTTTTTCCCGTGTCTACTCTGGCTTGGGCCCTTGCCGAGCCTTGTCTATAGGTCCAACTCGGGGGTCTTAAAAAATTAAAACAATTATAAAAAATTTAAAAAATAAGAAATATATTTGTAACATGTTTATTTATTTTCTCTATCATTTTGGCAAGTGTAAACCTTCCAAACACCCATAACTATAATGAATAGTAATACATGTGGAATCTCAGCCATCAGATCTTCATTGAGTGATTTAAAGTATATTTAACTATTTTAATTTTAATAATTTTTCTATAAATCAGATTAAGATGAAATTTTGGACGTATATACTTAACACTATTGCACACCATATAAAAAAATACTTCCAAGAATTTAAAATGAGCAAATTTCCCAAGTCATTTTTCAAGGGTATTTCAATCATTTTATATTTTTGAAAATATTTTTTTATATTTTTTATTGTGTGCCCATTTTTTAGTACACACGTCTAAAATTTCAATATGATCTGATTTCTAGAAAAAGATTAAAAGTCATATAATCATATGTATTTTGCGCCACTCGATGCCTATATTATTATTCATTATAGCTGCCAAGTATATGGTAGCTTTTTCATTTTAACAAAGATGGGAAAGTATTTTGGCCATAAACACTTGTTTTGTATTTTTTCATATTTTTGAAAACTTTAAAAAATACCCCCAAATCACAAACTCATTTAATAAAATCTATTTTTTTTGCTACTTTTTTAATTGCATTTAGTTGCGTTTTGTTAAATTTCACATTGAATATATTTTTCCAATTTTTTGAGATTCTTTCGTATTTTTTATTTTTTAATACTTTTGCTACTAGGGAAGAAAATTTACATGGTTTGGATCCGAAACCCAAATTTTGGATCCTGGTATGGATTTAAGATTTAGATCTAGATCCAAAATTTTGATCTTAATAAGAGTTTAGATCGGATTTGGGTACAGGTGGATCCGATTTGGATATGACCCAGTTATTGAAATATCATATATTATTTTATAGGGAAGGGTTTCTATACTCCCCCTAATGTATAGAATTTCTATACTTCCTCCCATCCAGCCGTCCAATGTAGATCAAATAAGCCACTAATCGTTTGATCTCGATCTGATGCCTGAAAGTATTTTATTTATAATTTTTATTCTACAAATTATATGAATATGAAATTTTGTGTGTTCCATAATCTCAATAAGGAGCACCTAAAATAATATAAAAAATATTTTCAATAACATAAAATGACCAAAATACTCCTGACACTTTCAAGTGTATTTTGGTCGCCTTATTTTATCGAGAATATTTGTTTTATACTTTTTTCATATGCAAATTTAAGATAGGAGTGGATGCTCAAAAATTGGGGTCGAATTGTATTGTAAAACACAAATAAAAATAAACCAGTGTAGAGGCATGACCTTGTAAGTGGATCCATCTCAACTATTTATTCAGATTAGATCGTTAGATAAGGGGAAGTATATAACTTCTATACATTAAAGAAAGCATTGAAAGCTTTCCCTATTTTATATATACATATATGTTATATAGTAATTTTTGGTTATGTATTATTTTATTGATATAAAATAATGTACAAATAATTCTTTTGGATCCAATAGGGTATGGATTCGGATCCAAATCCCATGTAAACTTTTCAGATTCGGATACAGATACCTTGTCTACTTTTTAAATCGTAATCCAGATCCCAATGGATCAAGACCTGATCCAACCCTTTCTCAACCCTAGATGCTATAGTACTCAGCCCTTACTCGGACTTGGGAAAGTACTCGGTTGAGGCATGGGCCAAGTGGACTTTTCGAACATTGTTTTTCCCATGGCACTAATGGCGTTAGGATTTGTTTAGTTTTGGAATTGACGTATTTCTAAGATGTATTTCTAAGCTCTGATCAGTGTTCAAAAACTCATCAAGGCCAAATTGGACTCGACAACCTTCCGAATACTGTAGCAACTTGGATAAGTTCCTTGAGACTCAACGAGTTATGTGGACTTGCATTCATCCTAAAAAACTCGACTATTTATAAGACTTTGTTTTTTAACTAGGTTCGGGGTTTGCAAGAAGTTGTTTTTTGTTTTGGTAATTCAGGGGGGAAGATAGGCCCCTACCCATTTTTTGAAGTAGATTAGGAGTTGGATTTTTTTGAAAGTGTTAGTGGGGTGGTGTTAATGGTAGGAATGGAAATCACAATGTGGTGACTAGGTGTGGGGATGCTACCACCACGACCCCATCCCCATTCCTTCAAGTTTTCTTTTTCTATTTTCACAATCCTAGGTTGATCCACCTTGAAAATCTATCCCTGAACGTTTGTTTAGTATCTAGTGTTCTAAGACTTGTCCTCAGACTAGGAGACTACCCAAAGTGAGTTCACTTGGTTGAGTCTTGTGTGGACCAGCCAAATCCACTAAAAAGGACTCCCAAAATTGCAAGAAATGCAAAACTGAAGAAAAATAAAAACTTGAAAATTTTTAAAGTATGAAAAATTATAAAACAATTAAGAGAATTGAATACAAAAAGGAATTTTGCATACTTAGGTGCACTAGCCATTTGCAGCGCAAACTCAGTACAACACTAATTCGAATGTGCAAGTTAGTTCAAGAGGAAGGCTAAAAAAAGATAAGCTGTAGGCTCAAAAGGATATGGTTTGAAGTAATGTAAAAATAGATATGGACATATAGCCTTACTGAGGGTATAGACCTTGATAGAGCATAACGTTGTATTAGAATTCGTGTAGCCGACCCCAATTAGTTGAAAAATGGCTTTGATGATTACGAATAAATAAAGGCATTTTGGATTCTAAGTTGGATCCAGTTAATCCAAGCTCTTGAAATTGTTGGTGACACCCTATTTCGATGTTTAAAACCTTACAAATCCTTGATATAAGTGCTTCTTCTTGACCTTAGATTGATAGCACAAAAATAGGAGTAGGGTAAAATTTTCAAGGTGGATCGAACTAGGGTTGCAGAAATCTCAAAACAAAAAAAACTTCCACCAAACCACAGCTCAAAAAAAAGGGAATATGAGATTTACAATTTTTTCCCTAAATCTATTGTTTGAAATCAATAGAGGACGGAAAATACGCCCAGGAGTGAAGTTTCACAAATATCCGAGAGCAAATGAAAAAGCAAAATGGAAGAAAGTGGCCAGATTTCATTGCTCGCCTTCTCTCCATTTACATAATAAGGGAAAAATTATCAAAGTACACTTAACATATCAACTATTTAACATTTTACCCTTTTGCAACTACTCCAAGTCATGACCATATTTTTTTTTTTTATAGGTATTGTGAAATTAAATAAAAAAAAAAGAGTATAATGTTAAACGGTTCATCTCTTATGCGTATTTTAATAAATTTTGCACTTATTCATAATATGGACCCATCAAGTTTCTATGGATTAGCTAGAGTCCGCAGCCTGTTTCTCAAGTGCTAACTCGAGGTATCAGAATAACACATTTAACTCTGATGAGTGTAGTATGGGTCCCCAACTCGTTGGAGGCTTTGTAAATATTAGCGTATGGATATCTTGTTAGTATTGATATATATCATTATGAATGCATATCAGTATGGATATGTATCTGTATGGGTATATATCTCTTAATTAGGTGTCTCTTGATTATGATCAGATTAGTTAGTAATTATTCATAACTGTTGGTATTTATCTTTAATTGTTAAAGGCCGTATATTTATACGGGGCCTTGTATATTCTTAATTAATAAATAAAAAGAGAGTTATCTACAGTATTATGAATTTCTAACATGGTATCAAAGCCATAGGCTGCTCAACCTCAGATCTGAGCTTGCCGGATTTGAGTTCGGCTTCAGATTCGTCCCGACTCTTTGTCAAACAGCTGCATCCTCTCTGATATTGTCATTCAGACCTTGCTGCCATTTCCTTAAATTCGTGCTTCTTTGTGTTCTATGTTTCTCGTGTGTTTCTTTCGTGGGTCCCAAGGTAACCCAATCCTTGATCTCTCTCCAATGGATGAAGGTTCTTCTGTGTTTGGGAAGAAGTTTGAAAGCACGTGCACAATGTGATGGCTTTATATTCATTAAATCAACCTTTTGAGGGCTTTGCCTGCTTTCCCATCAGAAAGCTTTTCAAGGTTGCATTTTCCTTTGATTTATTGAGGAATTAGAGAGAAATAATTTTATTATGAGTTTCTTGTGACCACAACTTCTTTCTTGAAATAATACCCTGGGAGTTGTGGATCGGCATGTATTTTTTCTTGGCAAAACACACTTTGCCATTTTATCTCTCTAAGCAAAAACTTCAGCTCTCCCCTTTGTCCATAAACTTCAGCTCTTCTCTTTGTCTATGGTTAAATCAATCAATATTCTCAGTTTAGTGAGAGAAACTCATAGACCAAGGAAGCACTGCCAAATGCCTTCGAGTCGTGTTTCGACTCTCTTTCGAGTCTGTTTCGACTCTCTGCTGAGTTTGTTTCGACTATCTGACGAGTAAGTTTCGACTTTTTGCCAAGTCTGTTTTGACTCTGTGCCGAGTCGTGTTTTGACTCTCTGCAAAACAACCTTTATCTCTGTTCTGGCTTGTGTTCTTGGACTACAAGTTGCTAAATCTATCTCGGATCCACACCGAGTTCTGTTAGCTCTTCCAAGTGTCATTCTGTGCTTGTTGCTCAAGCAATCTATGCATGTGAAGACTTAAGGATCTAACTAGTTCGTTTATGAAACTAATTGTCAAACTCCAGCTGCTTTATGTAAATGTATCTTGAGTTTGAGAGGGAATGTTAACGTATTGATATCTTGTTAGTATTGATATATATCATTATGAATACATATCAGTATGGATATCTATCTGTATGGGTATATATCTCTTAATTACATGTCTATTGATTATGATAAGATTAGTTAGTAATTATCCTTAACTGTTGGTATTTATCTTTAATTGTTACTGGCCATATATTTATACGGGGTCTGGGATATTCTTAATTAATAAATAAAGAGAGAGTTCTCTGCAGTATTCTGAGTTTCTAACAGTAAACTTAATAGGATGGAAAGTCTGAATAACTCGGTTTATTATGAGTTAGACTAAGTGTGTTTGTTAACATTGGTGTCATTTATCGAATCCAATGCTTGTGTCCTATTAAGAAAAGGCAATCAAAATATCAAATTTGCGATATTTTGAACATCAAAGTAAGATTTAACCGAAAGTTTCAAGAGACTTTAAATAGCCAGTACATTTACTCACTTTTCTAGTTTCAAGGTTCCATTGGCATCTTGAATTGTTATGTTTCACTTTATCTTATTCTCCTATGTCTTCTTTGGTGGTTTATTGCTTGGTTTTCTTCCCTTTGATTGGTTCTATGGATCAAAATGTACCGTGTATGAGCTTTCAAACACTTGGTGGCTGTGGTTATACAATTCCATGGCACCTATGTAATTCCATTGCTCCAATTTTAATTTAGTTATTGAGAACCATTATCTTTTCCAATGCGATCAAAGTTTATGTGACTCTTTATTTTTAATTATTTTTGAAGACATGGGTACCAGAACTCCAGAGTAGCTTGGAGCCCTTATGGAGCACACTAGAGAAGGATGTAGAGGATAAGGGCAAAGTTAAGGTGCTGCTCCCCTTGCAAAAGTTCCTCTTCTCCTTCCTTTCCAAGGTACTGCTGGGGGCTGACCCCGCTGTAGATCCTGAGATCGCCAAGAATGGCCACTGCATAATCGATAAGTGGCTCGCCTCCATGCTCGTTCCGACATTGGGCACTGGAGGCGTGATCCCTTACCCTTTCGAAGAGCTATTGCTCCACAGTTTCCCTTTTCCCTTTGCCCTTGTTCGAGGTGACTATGAGAAGCTCCATGGGTTCATTCTCAACCATGCGAAGGAGGTGTTATCAATCGGCATTAACGAATATGGCCTCACGGAGGCCCACGCTGCACACAATCTTCTGTATGCTCTCGGATTCAATGCATTTGGTGGCTTCTCGATCTTCCTTCCGTCGTTGATTTCGTACATTGGAAAGGACCCTGGACTGCAAGAGAGGTTATGCTCAGAGGTACGGGATGTAATGAACGCACATGAGGGAATGAGCTTCAATGCAGTGTCAGAGATGGAATTGTTAAGCTCGACAGTCTACGAGGCCCTGCGTATGAATCCGCCTGTGCCATTCCAGTATGGGCGGGCACGGCGTGACTTTAATTTGAAGTCGCACGACTGTGCTTACAGGGTACAAGCGGGGGAGCTGCTGTGTGGGTTCCAGCCTCTCGCCATGCGAGACCCCAGGGTTTTCGAGGCGCCAGAGGAGTTTAGGGCCGACAGGTTCACCAAAGAGCGAGGGGGTGAGGCCCTAATTCAATACGTCTATTGGTCGAATGGTCCTCAAACTGCGACACCCTCGGTGGAGAACAAGCAGTGTGCGGGCAAGGACTATGTCGTGGCCACTACACGCCTCATTTTGGCCGACCTCTTCATGCGATACGACTCTTTCCAACTCGACAAGGACTCATCATCTACCATAACTTCTCTAAAGAGAAGATCTTGAGACCACTTTGGTGGCATTCACTTGTTGCTTTTTTTAATGTTCACTTGGGACTTTGTAGGAATGGAATTCTGAAGGTAATGGAGTGGCACCCGTCACTCTAACCACCTATGCCTACAGCTCGTTCCTACTATGCGATTTGAATAAATATTTTTTTTTTGTTTCGTCTTTTTTTTACTTGATTAGTTGGATTGGCTCGCAGTCTGAATAATGATGATGATAATCATCACAACCTTTTTTTTTTTTTTTCAACTATTTGGAGTGGATTACCTTAATGTAATTAATGTAACAACAAATAATGCCGTTTTAGTTGTTTGGTTGGTCATCAAGCTTTGCTTGCTCATTCAAAAGAGCATTTCATTACTGCTCTTTGTATCTTAAAGTTTTTTTTTTCCCCCTTAGTTTTTCCCCATTGGTGGAGCTCTTTCTTTACTTCTCTCTTTATTTGGTATGATGGGTATCAAATACCGCTTGGGTTTTTCCAAATGGAAGTAGCACGTGACTCACGATGTCTTGTCTTGAGCCTTCAACAAACTACACTTCTTGTCTTGACTCTTCAATAAAGACAATTTACTTTAGGGGTTGTGACATCTTATAAATACATCATTTATGTTTTATACACGGCGGTCATAATTATTTCCACTCATTAAATGCCAATTTGGATATCTTGGGGTGAGTTACTAAGTGCGAAAAAATGTTATTTAGAACTTTGTGTTTATTCAATGACATTATCGCAACTACACAATTTGAAATTTAATAGACAAAAATGATTGTGACTTCCTTGTAAAAAATAAATAATCACTTTATAGACAATCTCATATATTAAATATTTTATATATTATAATGTTAACAACAATTTGTAATGAATATAATTTCGTTAAATTATCACCAATAGTTATCCATCACCATCCAACTTAATAAATTTATCTTTTATATTAATTTTCAATTCATTGCAATTGCTCCCCATTTGACTTATTTGGAATGCGTGTTATCATTGGGAGTGTTTTTAATAGAAAAGCTTTACAATATCACGATGAATTAGATAGATATTATCATAGTTATTATAGACCATACACCTTATGGAGATGGAATAAAGATAAAAACTAATTAACGAAGATAAGGGTGTCACTAATATAATTATCAAGACTAGACCAAATTGGTAGTGGTCAAATTGGTGGTGGTCGGTTTGCCAACTGGTACTTTGGCTGGTTTGGTTCAAGGTACAAACAGATTTTATCGAAAACCAATTAAAACCAACATTTGATTAGTTTTGGCCAGTTGGACATATCTGTCTAATGGGGTTGACTAGCTGAATGAAGTTGGGCAAATTCATTTAACAAATTTTATAATTGAGTTATGTTAGGGTGCTCACACTACATTCTATTTAATAATTGTACAACAAATTTTGGACATTTATATATCTTGGTTTTGTACATGAAGTATTTTTTTAGTAGCGATAGTCATTATGAAGGGTATGACATCACCTACATGGAGCATACTAGTGGTATTTAATGCTTTATGTGGATGATGTCACACCCTATGTGGGTTATGTCATACACTTCATAATGATCGAAAATTGTTTTTACTAAAGAAATATTGTATAATAAAACAATGGTACATAAATGCTTAAAATTTATTGAATACAATTCTAAAATGCTCTATAGTGTGAGCATCCTAACCTACCTTTTATAATTTTAAACTAGTATATCTAATTTTCCTTTCCTTCTTTCTAAAATCCGATTCAACAAGTTTGAGCAGTAGTTGGCCCAATTTTGACTATATTAAACTCCCTATCGGTTCAGTGACCGGTCCAGTCCTAGTAACACTAGTCACTATGATAAAGAGAGATGGTTTTGCCATTTCCAAAATTTAGATTTTCCTACTATTTCTATTATTTTACATGCAAATCAATACAGATGTTGGCACTATAAAGGCTTATCCCTATTGTCTATCCTTGAGAAAAGTGATGCACCCACTTGCTAACTTGGTAGACTTCTCAATAATCAAAACTGGCGAAGCACCCTCACTCAAGGAGGATCAATATCTTCATATCTCTATTGAAAATAATTTTTTAAGTCATAGGTCTAATCATTAGGAGAACTCAAGCTGGTGGACTGCCACAACATGATATCCTGAGTTCCAATTCTACCATGAGTAAAGAATCTTTTTCTATTTATTGACTAAAAAATGAGAAAATAATAACAACTAAATCACTCCATTCTTAGAAAGACAAGAAATATATGAGAAGTACGAGCTTGTAGTGTGCAGCCCATGCATTGCACAGTCCAAGGGAGACAACGAAAGAGGAAGGCTAGATATTTATTATGGATTCTTTTTTTTTTTTTTTTTTTACAAGGTTAAAAGCTTTCATTGCTGAATAAAATCCTCACAATAAATTATACAATTAAGGAACTATCTGAAATAACTAAAGAAGAGAATCGTACCCTATGTCTCGCCAATATATTTGCAGTCGAGTTGCCTTCTCTAAAGATATGTCGAATTCAACATTAAGGTCCAAACGCCATTCCATAATTTGTCTCCACCAGTACTTGAGCTTCCAAACTATTCTATGTTCCTTTCTACAGCCTTCAGCTATAATAAGATCGGCAATACCCCGGTCTCTGCAAAGAGAAAGCCCATCCCGCAACGCATATAACTTAGCATGATTTGCTTCGACAGAACTGCACAGACCTTCATAACTGAAGATAATCCTATGGCAAGTATCCCACAACACACCACCAAATCCAGCAGCCCTAGATTACCCAACGAAATACCATTAAAATTTAATTTAACATATCCTAAGGGTGGAGGGAGCCACCTACCTATACATCAAGCCTTGTGGATGTGTCGATGGATCATGCTAATCAGAGTACCCTCAAAATTCACAAAGGAAATTCCCCATCCTTCTTTAGTTATAGAAAACTATTTCCAAAGAGTCATAAAGATTTTATTCTTCAGGTCCTCCATCTCCAAACACTCACTATTAAAAGTTCTCCTATTCCTCTCCTTCCGTAACTCCCGTAAAATTCGTGCTTTGAAAATTTTCCATCTAACCCTACCAAAACTAAGTAAGCATGGAATCCTGAAAATAACACATAATATCCATAAGCCTACTCGGGATCACCAACAAGTAACCCATTTTCAGTTGCGCCCACATCCATGTTTGAAAAGCAAAAGGACAATGCAAAAATAGGTGATACTCCTATCTCCTCATCCCGTTTATAGAATAGGCACACATGGACAACAATTTTCCTCTTTTCCTCAGGTTATCCATTGTAAGCATCTTACCCTGCATAGCAAACCAAAGGAATGTCTACACTTTATGCAGAATTTCCATTTCCAAACCTCTTTGAAACAACCTTCCTGGTATCTCAGTTAATCATGGAAAAGTTAGTTGTACATGGATCTTACTATGAACACCCCATCATTCTCATAATCCCAAACAACCTCATCTTCCACTCAAACTGATAGCTTAACCTCCTCTAGCTCATGTAACATATTAGTCACTTGATTATATACAATATCTTGCATTCTACTATATATATATATACAATCAATCCGCGACACTAACCTATTAGGAAAATCAGTGTTTAAAAAAACGCCGAGTCACCGAACTCGTCCGGTTCGATTCGGGAATCGACCATAGACGGCTCGAACCGCTAAAAAAATCGGGAATCGTCCGGTTCTAGAGAGAACCGGACGATTCTGCACAGTGACTCGCCGATTCACTATACGGAATCGGTGAGTCCCGTGAAGAACACGGGTTGCATTGTGATCTTCACGGGATTCTTCAAAATTTGTCATTTCTTTTATCATTTTTCTTGTTTTTTTTGGCATGTGATCTAATTTGCAAGCTTTAAACAGCTTTACTCAGCTTTTACATGGATTAAATGGTTGAGAAATTTTGCGTTTTTGGATCACGAAACTTGCAATTTTAGGGTTTCCTCCTTTTCTTGTGTTTCATGCCAAATAAGGCATGAATCTTTCAAAATTTGTAGGCATTTTGATCGTAAAGTTGTTCATCAAAACCTTCTGTTACTAATTTATGATAATCGTTGAGAAAAACAGAGTTATTTGGAGATTGAAGGCTCCAGTTCACAAAACCAGGTAAGAAGTTTGGTTTTTTTTTTTTTCCGCCATATGATTAATTTCACTGCTTATTTTGAAGATAATGAGTTCAATTTGTAGGGTTTTTAATCTTTATTGTGTCTATTATGATTTAACATATTCAATTTTATGTAATTTGGCCAATTACAACATGAATTTTTAGATGAACACAGAGATGTCCGTGGAACCAAATTTCTGCTGTTTTTTTTTTTTTTTCCGCCTTTTGATTTTTTGTTCATGATATATTAGAAATAATGTGTTAGATTTATAGCATTTTTAATCGTTATAGTGTTGTTTATAATTAGATGTATTCAATTTGATCTGATTTATTCAATTTGAGCTTCATTTTTTAGATTCAATGATTATTTGTGAAGAAAAGAATTGCGTTTTTTTTTTTTGCTCAATTTAATCAATTTGATTTGATTTATTGATGATAATGTGTTTAAAATTTAGGGTTTTGATTCCTTATATTGTTGTTTATAAGAAAATGTACTCAATTGGATGTAATTTATTCGCTTAGAGGTGGATTTTTGAGTTAAAATGGCTTATATAAGATGGCTCTGTGAAGAACATTAATTTTTTTTTTTTTTTGTTTTCTTTTTTTTGTAATCCATGATCGAATATTTGTAATACTTGATCGATATTTTTGTAATCCATGATCGAATTGTTTTTTTTTTATAATCTATGATCAAATTTTTTGTTTTTTTTTTGTTTTT
Source organism: Amborella trichopoda (assembly GCF_000471905.2). The sequence continues at coordinate 6,762,823 of NW_006498404.1, forward strand.
GTAACCCATGATAGAATTTTTTGTAATCCATGATCGATTTTTTGTAATCCATGATCGAAATGTTTGTTTTTTTTCTTGTAATCCATGATCGAATTTTTTATTTTTTATTTTTGTTTTTGTAACCCATGATAGAATTTTTTGTAATCCATGATCGAATGTTTTGTAATCCATGATCTAAATGTTTTTTTTTTTTGTAATCCATGATCCAAATGTTTGTTTCTTTTTTTGTAATCCATGATCGAATTTTTTGGTTTTTGTTTTTTTGTAACTCATGATAGAGTTTTTTGTAATCCATGATTGAATTTTTTGTAATCCACGATAGAATTGTTTTTTCTTTTTTGTAATCCATGATCGAATTTTTGTTTTTTGTAATCCATGATCGATTTTTATGTAATCCATGATCGAATTTTTTGTAATCCATGATCGAATTTTTTGTAATCCATGATCGAATTTTTTGTAATCCATGATTGAATTTTTTGAGAATTTGTGATTTTTTTTTTAATCCATGATTGAATTTTTTTTGTAATCCATGATCGAATTTTTTGAAAATTTGTGAATTTTTTTTTTAATCCATGATCAAATTTTTTGAAAATTTGTTAATTTTTTTTTAATCAATGATCGAATATTTTTTTGTAATCCATGATCGAATTTTTTGAAAATTTGCTGTACTTTTTATTTTTATTCTTTTAATCCATGATCGAATTTTTTGAAAAATGATGATTTTCCGAAAAGATGTGAAAATTGTGATAAGGTTTTGATTATCATGATGTATTAAACCCAATTTTTAATTTTTATTGTTTAAGTTTGCTGTACTTTTTTTTTTTTCCATGATCGAATTTTTTGAAAAATGATGATTTTCCGAAATGATGTGAAAATCGTGACAAGGTTTTAACTATCATTAGGTATTAAACCATATTTTAAATTTTTATTGTTAAAGTTTTTGTTGAAAAAATTGTATGTTGATAGATTATTTATGCAAAAAAATGCATGTTATTATATTTTTAATGCAAAACTGTATTTTTTTATCTGTTGTTAATGCATTTTTTAGTTGGAATGACTGATGTTAACTGGCTCCTTGAAGAATTGTTTTTGTTATTAATTTTTTAATGTAAAAAATGTATGTTCTTGATAATTGAGTTGTAGCCATGTTTGGAGCTTGCATTTTGTATTATATTATCCTTAATGTTTGTAATTGATATGTACGAAAATATTATTGTCAATCGAGGTATTTGTCAATACAAATAATAACAAATATGACTACAT
>NW_006498404.1:6767832-6781021 GCF_000471905.2 Amborella trichopoda
TAGTAGAAGAGTAGGAGCCAGTGTTGCACAAGAGAGCGTTCCTTAAGGCTATCGATGATGAAGATCTTGAAGAAAGTGATGAGCAGCATGAAAAAGGAAGCAGCCAGCCGACGTATCCACAACTCGTAGGAGATGTCAGTGATATTGCACCTAATGAGGGAGAGTGGGAAGGGGGTCTTAGAGAAAATGAGAGAGATGATGATTCTGAGGCCACCATATCCTAGCTATATTATTCACATATTGAGTCCCAACAGCAATAGTGTAGGGAGCACGATAGTGCAGGTGAGCATGAAGGATGGACAAGCTTCATGGATTTTGGATTGGGAACACAACAAAAGACTAACACTCAAGGATTTGGGAATAGTCAGACGCTTGCTAATATCGATGATTCGTTTTTAGATCGAATCAATGAATTGTCAAACGAATTCAATCAATGGCACCAACGTGATCAAGAAGAACAACAACGTCGTCTATCATTTTATTTTTAGATCGTACGTTACTAATTTTATGCTTTATTGTAGTTCATGTATGTTGATATACTTATTCTATGATAATTCTATGTCTATTCTTTTGTGTGATGTACATTAAATGCTGAATAGTAGTTCATGCAGGGAAATAACATATCAATATTCGCATATTCATGCAAAAACATTAAATTCTTAATGGAGTACCCTCATTTCTTATTGAATTCCTAAAAAACAATATTTATAATGAATTTTAATAATTTTTTCGGATTTTTTTGAAGCTTTATTCTGACCGATTCACCCGATTTTCGATCCTAATCGTTGATTCGCCCATCCGGATCGGTTTTTTGGGTGCCCGATCAAGGTCACCGATCCGCTTTTTAAACCATTGAGGAAAACATTTATATAAAAGGTTGCAACCTTACCTCTACTGCTACAGATGCACCTCAAAAATCCATCAGAAAATATAGTTTTAATGTTGAAAAACCCTTTGATTGATCATCTCGACATCGAGATGTATGACCATGAAAAAGAAAAAGATTTTAAGTCTAAAAAATAGTGCATTTTACAACATATTATCTATACCGTCCATTTTCAAGATTTTCATATGTTTATAGATCTATTTGATTTTAACCATTTTTGAAATTTTAAATTTTATAATTAGATATAAAAATTGATTTTGAGATAATCCTAAGAACATTTTACATCAAAATTATATACCATAAATTTTGAAGGTTCACTTTACCTCTACAGCTACAGATGCATCCGTATGCCAACTGCACCCAACCTATTACCATGAAAATGAGCTAAGTATGAAATCTTAGCTAAAGGATTGGAAACTCTAGAAAAAAGTTGTGGATAAGAAATTTTTAGAGGTCTATACCCCAACCATTTATAGAACCAAAAGAAATAGTATCACCTTGACTCACCATCCATCTTATATTCCTCATAACCAAATCTTTATAGCTAGAGTTGGCTTCCACCTAGAAGATGATACACTGCCACTTCTTGCAGCTCGTAGAATTGAAGTACCATTGTGAGTGCCATACTACTCTCAATAACCTTTGTCCTAAGTTCCTGAGTATCCACAATAAAAGTCCACCACCATTCAGCAAGAAAGTATTAACTAATTTAGTTTTCTCGAACCCAAACTGTCATCCCACTTTGGGGTACACACCTTCCTTCCCGCCCCAACAGACCAAAATTTTATGTCCTCTTATAATCCATGGAACCCAGAGGAAGTCTCTCACCATTTTTTTAAGGAGATTGGCTATATACACAATATGGATTCAATGGGGGGTTTTTGAAGTATAATGGGGTCATAGAGAGATAAATTCCATCAATTTCAAATGATTATATGACATTATAAATATATAATGTAATGGGTATTTATCAGTGTTATTAGGATTATACCGATCATCGAACTAGTGAGGGGTTTGGACAAATCAAAACTGGTTCAACTACTAATCAAACCGGTTGGACTATAATTTCCTTTTTTAAAAGAAAGGAAAGAAAACTAGACGTACCAATTTAAAATATAAAATATATTATAAATTCACCCGACTTCATTCATGTAGTTGAACCGATTAAAACCGACTGGTTAGACCAGCTAAAACCAATAAAAAATTGGTTTAGATTGGTTTTCAGCCAAACCCAATTTTTATCTTGGACAAAAATAGCCATGAGACTAGTCATACCACCAGTTTGGTCTGACCAATCATACCATCGGTTTGGTATGTTCTTGATAATTATGGTCTCCACTAACCAGCCATAATCTACGCAACTAATGTCATCAATGTCTTTATTTTCCACCATTGTAGTTAAAAAGTTAAGCAAGTTTTTTTTAGTGACGAATGTTTGTAGTCTTGCATTATATCTATTATATATTAAGCGAGAGAGATACCCCTTCTATTTTTGTGTCATGTGTCCTATTTTTTCTCTTTTTTAACAAATCTCTCTCCTTGCACGATTTCCTGTCTTTTCTCTCTCCCTTCCCCCCTTTTTTGGTGCCATGTATCCCATTTTTTTCTATTCCTTAATAAATCTCTCGTCCCGCCCACACCATTTTCTCTCTTTTCTCTCTCCCTCCCCCTTACACCTTTCTTTAAATCTCGTACCCGTGTTTTGTGCCACATGTCCCATCTTTCCTCTTTGCTAATAAATCTCCCACCCCACTAATGCTTTCTTTCTTAATAAAACTCCCCTCCCCCACCCTACACGATTATCTTTTTTTCTCTCTCTCCCTCTTACACCTTTTTTTAAATATCTTTTACTAAATTCTCTCTTATTTCTCTCTTATTTATATTATCTACCATTATCTTTTTTACCATTTCTACCTCTTTCCCCCTCTTTTCTAAAATCTCTCATTTATTTTTTTTAAATCTCCCATCTCTCACATATTTATATCATCTACTGTTTCCACTCTACAGTTTCTATCTCTCTTCCACTCTTTCATAAAATCTTTCTCTTATTTATTTGACTAAAATCTCTCCCTCTCAAAGATCTCTCTCATCGGTTTCTCTCTCTCTCTCTCTTTATTTTCTCTATCTTCAAGTAACTCCCAAAAACATATAAATAAAAAAAACTCATTATTTATCTTTCCATGCCACATTGGCATTTGTATATTTTAACTATAGTTTTTATATTTTAAAAGTTTTTATGACTATTTTAGCAGTACAATAGTTTTTTAATGACAATGCTATACTTTTTTAATGTGATTTAGCATATCTATATTTTTAGGAAAAACCTCTTTCCCCTGTATTAATGTGATTTAGCATATATAATAAATATTATTATTAATATTAATAATAGAAATAAAATAAAATAATAATTTTATTTCTATCTCAATTTTGGTCTTTGAGTATTTTAAATATAATTTTTATATTGTAAAATTTTTTATGACTATTTAAATATTTTTTTTAATGTGATTTAGCATATACAAATTTTGATTCTTTATTTTTTGAGATAATTGAATATCTTTTATTTTCTAATTATGAATTTTGAATTATTAAAAATCATTCATAACTGACATGTTGTGATCCCATCTCCTCTACCTTTTTCTTACTATTTTTCATTTGCACTATGTCCGTCTTGATTCTTTTATTTAAAATAATATTAAAAATATTTTGGTCGCATTTAGTCTTTTTTATGACAAATAGTATATCTGAATTATTTCTTATGTTCATGCTTTTTAAAATAATTTTTACACTTCTTAAGGTAATGCAATAGGAAAAACGCGACCTATAGAAAATGCGCACGTCCCCCATTAATAAGCATGTATTTTTTATTAAATATAATCTATCTCTCTCACATTCAAATCATTATTTTCCATGAGCAACAAAAGGTTCTCAACCCAATTAAAAATGTACATATTTTTATTTATGATAATTTATCCCTCTCACTCAAGTTATTATTTTCATGTCTATTTTTAATATATAACATATTGGTTAAGAAAAGAAATATATGTTAATCTCACATCGCATCCCTAAATCTCTCTGCCCTATCTTATTCTTGAAATTAGTTATTGATTGATATATATAAATTTGTATCACTCTATTGTTTATAATAAGGTTAATACTTCTTGAATATGCCTTAATCGACTAATATATTAGATATAGACGTTAATAGGATCTAATGTCTTAAACTAATATATTGGATATTAGGATTAGAAAGACCTTGCATAAATTTATTTATTAGTTTTATTTATATAATATAAAATATTTTTTAAATGATCTTTATTATTTTAATTGTATGTAAAATGAATTCGTGTTAATTAATAATATATTAAAAATAATATTTTCTATCACATTTATTATTAATTAATAAAATATTCAATTGTGAAGATAAATCCATTAAATTCTCTCTGTAAGATCGTGTTTTATTGAAACTTTTTCAATGATAAATATATTTCAATGATTATTATTAAATATCACGTGCAACACACATGTATATTACTAGTATTTATAAAGTGAAAAGACTTTTGTAGGAGCATACTATTCATTTAGTCCCTATAGAAGATTTTTGCTGTTTATGCTCAAATTTGCGCCGATCTCAGAGTGAGATCGACTCAAATCTCTTCATGGAACGACTTAATTTTAAATTCAATAGAGAGAGTGCGGTCACTCAAATTATAAATTCAGGGGCATTGCATATCTTTGTAAATCTGGTTCTCTTCTAAGCTTATTATCAGTGCCAGCTCCGGAAGCCATTTATTAGATCTTAAAATGCTTGTAAAATTTAATTAAATCTAAGAATAAAGAAATATCCAGAAAAATAAGAATGAATAAATAAATAAATAAGAGAAAAATCACTTACTTGAAAAACCCGAAGTTGGGACCTATATCTGGACTGCATGTTGATTTAGATCTTTATTGTAGAGAGAATTTGAGAAGATTTGGCTTAGTAGCTTTAGCCTAAGGCTTTATAAGAACTTTTTTTAATTTTCTAAAGGTTTTCCCTAATTTTTTAGGGGTTTTAGGATTTTTTCTATTTTTCTACGTATTTTGAACGAATTTCTTAATTTTCGTATTTCTTTTTGGAGTTTTTTTAAGTTTTTAGGATTTTTTTTAATTTTCTAGAGGAATTTTCTAGGTTCTAAGGGAATTTTGGGGGATTTTCAAAATGATTTTCTAGGATTATTTGAGGGGGTATTTATACATTTGACCTAGGATTATATTTGAAATTTATGGGTCTAAAGTTTGAGTTCTATTCCAACTGGGAAACGAGTAATTTGGTCAATTTTTGGGCTTTTTCCGTAAAAAATCACCTAAAAAAGGTTTCCGGAATGTCAGGGACCGCCTTTGGCCTACTAGGCTTGCCCGACATGAGGGGAGACCGCAAGCATCACACCATGTGTCGCACTATAGAAAGGCTGAGTGTCGCACAAGACTAAAATGTCATTTTCCTAAATACTTTTCGTTGGCCATAACTTTCTAAACGTAAATTGGATTCAGTCGATTCTTGGACTATTAGAAATATTGCTACCTCCCAAAATTATGTTTAGTACTCTCAAATTTTGGGAATGTATTCTCTTCAAGCATGGGATCAAGTTTAAAAGAAGAAAATAAAATTTCAAATGAAGAGTATAGAGATAAAAAAAGGGAAAATATCTCCATATATCCTCTTTTTAAGTTTCATTTCATAACAGATCCAATATTTCAAAATATATCTTGCAGTATGGAGATCCTATGTATTATATCATTTAAACCTCTAGACAAACTTTACCCATTTTTTTAACTCTAACAAAATTTCAAAAGATATCATTTTTTTTATTCCTTTCTAAATCCCCTTCTCTCTTCTCATGTTTCTCTCCAAGCCCCTCTCTTTTAAAAAAAAAAATTGAAAAAATATCTTTTGAAAAAATATATTTTAATATTGAAAGAAAAGGAGACATGTTTGGGGATCAATACTGGGGGAGAGAGAGAGGAAAGGTTAAAAAATGAATACAATAAAGATGTCTTTTGAACTTTTGCTTGGGCTAAATAGATGTGATAAATTTGGTCTCAAGGTTTAAAAGATATAATACATAGGATTTCTATGTCGCAAGATATATTTTGAAACCTTGGGTTTGTTAAGAAATTAACTTAAAAAGGATGTACAAAGATAATTTTCCAAAAAAAAAATCTACAAAATTGAAATTAGAATATCCAATTTTTGTAGAGCCAAATCTAAGCGTTAAAGAACTTACAATTAAGAAGAAACATAATATAGGCACCACAAAATTATGCAAATGAATTGCAAATACCTCTGGTTTGAAAATGATCCAAAGGAAAGGAACTAGCCTTGTAATTTATTCTCATTATGTTTGTATTAGGTGTCATGTCCTATTGTAGGAGGGACACCAATGAAATTTGCCCTAGTTAGAAGGGCCAATTTTGAAAGTCAAAGGGTGACGTGTCGATGAAGTCATCATCTCATACAAATAAAATCTCATGTGATGATTTTGCTATGGGTTGATATTTCCTCTTATCTCTTTTTAAAAGGGGATAAAGATGTGGTATTCTTTCCTTAATGGTCATTATTCTATTGACCCATACAAAAAGCAAAATGTGGGAGGGCTTTTGGGTTGCTTCATGGAGTATTAGAAAATGAAAAAAGTTTATATAGAGTTGAGACTCTAAACAATCAAAATAAAGCCAACCTCAAAAATTTCACTAGAAAATATTGTTTTGATGCCCAAATATCCTCAAATTGATCATCTCAACATCAAAATGCATGGACATAAGAAAAAACTATGGATTTCAAGTTTTGTAAATAGTGTATCTTGTAATGTATTTTGGACTGTCAATTTTAAAGATTTTCAAGTTTTCATAGATCTACTCGATCTATACTATTTTTGAAGTTTTAAATTTAATAATTAAAGTTGCAAACATATTTAAGGGTATCAAAGATTTTCAGTATTGAAACCATATTTCTCGACAATATTTGAAGGTGAGCTCTGAAATGACTTTATGATAAAGCACGGTGTATATATTTTTTTAAAAAAATTTTACCCCTACACCGGCAAGATCACTTACAATGTCCAATTATAATCAAATCACTATTGAAATAAATAAAATAAAAAAAAAATTGGTTCTCAATTGCTATATCTTCAAATACAATTCTTTATTCAATAAATAAAACTAGACTTTATTGCTTTATGGAAAGAGAAGTAAATATTTTAAAAGGTAAAATTGTCGGAGATTACCTCAACCAGGCATAGTACACCCTACACGAGTCTTTTGATAGTGCTCGGGATCTATGATCGGTATGTTGATTTCCCTACTATGGAAAAAATCATTTTAAATATTACAAATTTGATTTTCCCACTGATCTTTAGTTTTTCTTTGCTACCTCCAAACCTCTCAATGTATCCCTTCATTTCGAAGAAACCAAGATGTTGTTATAGGTATTGTGTTTCTTCTTATTTTTGTTGTTCCCAGATCGAACACTCTTCATAAAGTGTATCCTACCTTGCCAGCTCTGTATTACCTCACTCTGAAGTTTTATTATAATAAACCATATGCATGTCACACTATAAAACCCCTTTTAAATGAGCCTTAAAAAGGTCTCCATTACTGGGAATCCAAAGATGTGCATTAACATGCCACATCTTTTAATTTACTGCAGAATAGAACATCAGCATCCAATGACAAAAATATGATGTATCTCAGAGTTTATCTTTGAATCCTTTTGAGTATTGAAATAGACTAAAAAATATAAAATACTGCTCAGTTCCATCCCTAAATCATGTCATATAGTAAGTCTTCATTTTAGTGACATTTACATCATAATACAATTTTCTCAGCAGAAAATCAAGCTGAGCATCTCTTAATAATAAAAAATTGTTTCTCTCAAACCTCAAAGAATATATTCCTGAAATCTTTTGTGTTGAAAACTAGATTCAAAACCAAATCATAACATCATGGTATGAATCCCAAATAATATCTATCTTCAGATAAATAAATAAGGTGACATACACATCACAAAATAACTCATACTGCAGAATTCGAGGATGAACAATGTCTAGTAATAATGTATTTTCTCTCTATCTTTGCAGAGTTTTCCTTTCAAACTAATTTTGTTTAAAAGTAGACACATAATGGTAGAACATAGATTTCTACAAGGCTCATATCACTCCATTAAGTAGGCTTGATAATTATAGTCTTTTTAAGTCTTAATGAAGAGCACAAATTAATTGTAGAAAATTTAGGATGACATCTCTTCAATCCAAAATTTTTATTCCTCTCTTCCCATAGATATTTCTCTCTGAAATAAATTTCATTAAGAACTAGACTTAAAATGGAAGTATAAAAACTTAGTGTAAGCCAAAAAATATTCTGTTATGAATAAAAATAAAATCTTGACTTCCAAGTCATGGAAATAATTTTTGTTGCAGAAAGTAACACTTGCGCACCCTTCAATGAATCAATCATATCTTTCAAACCACAAAGACTTTCTTGATGAAACGTTTTTTATTTGAAAGTTGACTCAATTTTATGAGTCACAATAAAATTTTAGCAATAAAGAAAATCATATCACTGGTGGAAAAAACTACGGATATCAATAGACAGTTCTTGGATTTTGTAGGGTCAAACTGACACCCTTCAATCATAAGTCCATAACTCTCAATTCCCTTATGATCTCTCACTGAAATTTTGTAGGTACATCCTACTCTCAAAGACACACAAAATCACTGAGTATATAATAGAGAAATACATGATTATCTTCTTCATACAACTGTTCCAAAATAATACATAATACTCATTCTACAAAGTGTCTTTTTCGGTGTTTTGAATATTTCAATTATTCTTAACAGGTTGTATTGCTTGGCCACAAACATCATTAGCTTTCTCATATCTCATTCCCAAGTTTTATCTCAACTCAATAATGAGAGAAGATATATAATGATATCAAATATCAACCTCGCTCTGATACCATTGAAAGGACTTTATGATAAAGCATGGTGTATATATTTTTAAAAACTTTTCTTTACCCCTACACCGGCAAGATCATTTACAACGTCCAATTATAATCAAACCACTCTTGAATAAATAAATAAAAATAAAATTGGTTCTCAATTGCTCTCTCTTCAAATACAATTCTTTATTCAATAAATAAAATTAGACTTTATTGCTTTATGAGAAGAGAAGTAAATATTTAAAAAGGTAAAATTGTCGTAGATTACCTCAACCGGGCTTAGTACACCCCACGTGAATCTCTTCCTTTCAATGGTGCTCGAAATCTATGATCGGTATGTTAATTTCCCTACTATGCCAAAAATCTACTCAATCGCTTAATCTTGATCAAGCCTCTTAGCTTGATTTTAGAGAGATGAGTGATGAATATGAAGAGAGAGGGAGAGATCTACTAGCAATGGGTTCCACCCCTTTGCCATACACAAAGAATAGAGGTGGTACGTGCCACCAAAATATGGTACAAATTGGAGAGAGAGAGATATGGTGCAACTTGGAGAGAGATAAAAAATTGAGGCGTGCCTCTCCTTTGGAAGAGAGCTAAATTCTGGGTAGGGAAAGATAATGGTTAAAGAGAGAGAAGAGAATATGTATCAATCTCTTTGATCTACCATCAAGATTCAAAGAGATACGCTAGAGTATTATCCTCCATTTCTTAAATTTATTCCCATCCAATAAAGAAAGCTTATATTTTAATATCTCAAATCCTTAATTATTGAATCAAGATTGTCATTAAATAAAAAAAGCTTATATTTTAATATATCTAATCCTTAATTATTGGATCAATCAATCTTAATTCAAAGATTTAGTAAATATCTCAAATAATCAACCTTATCATAGTTATACCTAAAAGATAAGCCAACCAGCACGTGAATGGGTAGGGCGTGTCACCCGTGTGGGTGGCACCTAATCCACATGTATTTAAATTTTGGGCCACATATTTTATGGAGGTCCCATATAAGTTTAAAAAATATTTTAGTTCATATTTAGAATTTTTAAATCATATATTTTATTTAGAACAATGAAAAATTAATTTCTCTTAATTTATAAATCCAAATGACAAAACTAAAATATCATAAGATTCACAAAAATTCAAATAAACATTCTAAAAATCAAATAGCATAAAATTAATTAAAATTTATTAATTTTGATGGGAATCAGATCCGTTAGATCTAGAAAATTATCAATATATGAGAGCTCTCCACTTTCAACTGCGAATCACGATCCGCCGAGCTTTCTTAAACTAACCCAGTAGTTTCCATCACCTTTTACATAACTAATGTCATCTTTAAACAACAAAATTTGGTTCTATTAAATTTTCTTAGTTCTCACAATACTCACAATAGATATTGTGATGCAGTTCTTCTTAGTGAATATCAAAATAGATTTTAGTGAATGATTTAGAAAAAATTCAAAGACGATAAGCTAGGACCAAGAAACATTACCCTTGAAATTGAAAGACTCGTAATGGAAAGTAAAATATAAATAATGTTAGACAGTTATGGTGATGGAACAGACACATAAGACATCTGAGTATTACACATCAATAATAACTGCGAATAATATAAGTTGTATCATGTATGAAGAGGAAGTTTTAATTTAGCGGCTTCTTTGGTTTCCTAAAGTTATTGAGAAAACACCAAAGTTATTGACATTTCTTTTCTTTCTTTTTTTTACAAATGCTGCGGTATCTTGTTAAAAATCGAGCATTGCGTCCAGGAATTACAAAATTAGAGACTAAAAAGGATTGCAAGGAAACACTAGTCTTGGCAAGCTCATCCACCTTTTTTAGGCACATGATTACATTCAATGAATCAATATCTGGCACCAAACTGACTTCAATTCCCACGACACCTTATGCTTCCTATTACACCACTTGATCACATGCAATGAGTCACCTTCCACCATCACATGAATACCAATATTCCTCTTTTTGAAAAGTTTCACACCATGGAGAGCCAAAATCTCTGCACGATTTGTAGTTGCAGTGCTAATAGGGCAAGCATAAGTAAAGATTGCCACCCCATTCCAATCTCTCATAACCCCTCCTATACTCGTTGTTCCTGGATTACCCAAAGAACTTCAAAGTTAAGTTTGAAAACCCCATTATAGGTGGTATCCAAATACTCGGCCTGCATTTTACCAAACCCGTTTGAAATAAATTAGGTAAATTCAACATGACATCTACTTCTGATACTCTCCACACCTCCTTTGTGTTAGACACCTAACACTACAAGGTATGTTTGACATTGTTGAGAACTCTATCAAAGGATAATACATATCCATCGAAATGTGCCTATTTCTTTCCTTCCATACTTCCCACATCACTACTCATTTCGCAATCTTCTATAGCACATTTGCCCACTTTTGGGAGATTAGGAAAAACCAACTGAGTAACAATCCCCACCACAGGCTGATGCATTGCCACCCTCACCCCTAAAATTGCAAAAAACCAACACCAAATTCTGGAAATAAAACAACAATGTAAAAAAGGTGGCTTCCCGATTCATCATCTTCCTTGCTCGTGAGATAGATTTTAGGCAAAATCTTTCCCCTCTTGATCAAGTTTTCTATTGTAAGAATTTTTTCTCCTGTCATAAGCCACACAAACGCTTAAACTTTGTGAGTGATTGGCTACTTCTAAATTTGAACAATTTGTAAAAAAGACCATCGTCACCTATCATGGAACAATAGCCTATAGACAGATTTTACAGAAAATTCTCCATCACTTTCCGCAAACAACTCCGTCTTCTAGATTACGAGGGATATACACTTCTCTGACTCCTTAAGTAGTGAGCTTCCCCGAGTGTATAAATCGTCATTCTTACAGTTAAACTTTCAGACCACTTGATTTTCCATAATCTCGAAGATTTCAGCAACCCTGGCATTAGGCTCTATGACCTTGACAAACATCTTGGGATAAGCAATCTTAAGTGGCACTTCTCCTAACCACTTGTGATGCGAAAAGGATATGCGAGTACCATTACCAATGCACCACCATGTATTACGGTCTAGCAGCGGTTTACACAAAAAAATGGATTTCTAGAAAATTGATCGTTGCACATTTCCCCTTCCACTACTGATCCACATGCGTTGTCTATCAAGACCATATTTAGCAATAAGAATTTGGTACCAAAGGTGGTCTTCGAAATGGAAAGTATACGCAAGTACCACTTACATAAGAGTGCCTTATTAACAAGCGTAATCTTTCTAATGTCGAGCCCACTTCACTTCTCGAAGGACACATTCTATCCCATTTAAAAGGTGAAACTTTTATCTTCACCAAATGCCCACAAAAAATTTCTCATCATCCCTTCAATCTTTTTGGCTACAGAACTTGGCATTCTGATGAACGACATTTGATATATGGGTAAATTTGCCAAGCATGATCTCAACAGGGTAACTCCTACCCAAAGATAGGATCTTAGGCTTCCAAAGCTCAAATTTAAATTGAGCATGCTCCACTAATCTATCCCATAACCGAAACTGAAAGCCTCGAATTTGAAATAGGCAAACCTAAGTAGGTAAAAGGAAAGTAGTCAACCTTACATCCTATAATATTTGCTAAGTCTTTCACCACCGCATCACTACAAATAATCCCTATCAAAGATGTTTGCTCGAAATTTACTCTCATAAATCGAGAAATATCGCTAATTTGAACCACATCTACCCCACAAAAAATAAACGTATTATTGACATATTGAAGATGAGTTATACACAACCCACTGTTTTCAATATTGAATCCTACGAAGTTACCCGTCCTCTCAACATTCTGGATCAGAAGGCTAAAGCATTCAGGATAGAGGGTAAATAGAAATAGCAACAAAGGATTGCTTTGACGTAAACATCTAGAAACCCGAAAGAATCCTTTAGGGCTTCCATTGATTAAAATCGAAAAGTAGGGCCAGCAATGAGGCTGGGGCTATAGGGCTGCCTTGTCAGGGGAGAGCTGCACCATATAAAATTAAATGAAAACAATGTCAAAAAAATAACAAAATAAGGAAAGGGTTGGAACAGGCCAGGCCTAACTAGACCACGTTGGGCCACCTAACCCATTGCCTCCCCTAACTCTAAGAATCATTGAGAGAGAGAGAGAGAGAGAGAGAGAGAGAGAGAGAGAGAGAGAGAGAGAGAGAGAGAGAGAGAGAGAGAGAGAGAGAGAGAGAGAGAGAGAGAGAGAGAGAGAGTAGTACGTAGAGTAGTAGTAGTAGTAGTAGTAGACGTAGTAGTAGTAGTAGTAGTAGTACGTAGTAGTACGTAGTAGTAGTAGTA
>NW_006498404.1:6781446-6806539 GCF_000471905.2 Amborella trichopoda
AGAGAGAGAGAGGGGGGGGTATTATTAAAGCTTAAAAAGTGCCCAAAATCAAAATATGCTTCAAACTGAATTTAAGACTATCCAATTTGATCTGTTTCGCATTTGGAGAATTAGGAGGTCCAATTTTATTGTTTAAAGAATAATTTATACTAATTCAATTTAATTGAAAATTTTCAACTTTCAAATAAGTAATTTATGTCAATTTCAAATAAGTAGTAGATGTCTATAATAAATAAGGTCAGCATTATGCTAAGTTTTTAATTTTTCCGAATTATCACAATTTATTATTTAAAATAAAAAGAGGAATACTTTGCAGTAATTCAAATTAATTCAGGGTAAATGTTCTGACCAAGTAGGAATTCTCTTGCATAGTAGTCATGTTAACGTTTCCATCAAAATTATTGATTCTAAAGGAAATTTTCAAATCCCTTATTTTAAAGTAAAAGTAAAGAACATGGCGACCTAGTAAGTTTTTAAAATTTTAATTATGAAAAAGTTTAAATAATAATTATTGTGAATTTAAAATACAGGATTTATAGTCCAAATCATAGTTAGCAAGTCTCTTTTTAAAACAAGTTTTTTTTAAAAAAAATATCCAATTTTTTGAAATCTGTTAAAAACTCCAAGTTTTTCAAAAGATCTTCAAAAAAATCATGTTTTTCTTTTAATGCAATCAATATAAATCTGTAATTTATTTTTTCAAAAAATCTTTTTCGATACAAATTTGTATTTTTTTTCAAAAAAAACTTCTTCCTTATAAATTTATCTATTCACTAATGTAATGTTATTGAATTTTGATTTAAAGATAAACACATTAATAGTAAGAGTAAATTAGGAATCTTGATTTAACAAAAAATTCCATCAAAAATTTCACTAATAAGTTCCCTTAAAAAAAATGTAAGAAAAATACAAGCAATATATTCCCCAAAAACTAAGATATCAAAATAATTGTATATCTCACAATAATAGGTAGAGTTAGAAGAAGAGTAACTCAATGAAAAATATTTTTTTAAAAAAAAAACCTGGGACATTCTCATAAAAGAGCAAGAGAGATATTCAATGATACCAAAGATTTATGCAGCTAAGAATTTAATGTGAGATTTGAATTTGCTTAAGCATTTTATTGTCATGCAAAGAGAAGTTTAATTTTTTTATTCTTTATTTATTTTTTATTTTTTATTTATTTTTTATTTTATTGATGTATATAACATAGCATTTTGAATGAACCACTATTTTACTTATTTGGATGTTTGTGTTTTATTTTAGTTGACTTTAATCCTATACTAAGGGTCTTTTTATTTATTTTTATGAACAATAATCTTATACCTTAGTTTACAGTTGATGTTATTTACTAGTATAGTTCTTGTTTTTGGTGTTATTGTTGTTGTTGTTTCATTTTATGCCCCTAATAAATCTATTAAATGTTTTGTGTTGCGAGTCTTGTGACTATAGAGTAAGCATTGTTGGATTTGTTGAGACTTTCAAAAAAACATTAGCCAGTATTACTCTAATTACACTAGGTAAGGCCATAAAATTATTGTTTAATGGCTTTAATGTATCTATGCAATAACTACAAATCATAATACTATATTGTGTCATTTTTAAATCTCCGATTTTTTCACTCCATTCTTTTGAGCCAAGTCCAAAATATTCACAATTCTATAACTTACCTTATTTTTAGACAATCCGTAATTTTGACCAAATTTTTTCCTCCGACTTCTTAAAACAAAACTGATTTATTACCTATCTTTTGGTTTGCCGATGCATTATTATTCCCCGACATGTATGAAGCAGAACTTATTGCTTTGAAAAATGGGGTCTCCAAATTAGAGCCACAACATAACAAACTTATAATTGAAGGAGACACAGTTAATATTATCAAGTGGTGTGATAACCGGTGAGCAACTCCATGGGCATGGAAATCTGTCATGGATGAGATCCTGTTTAGTTTAAGGGGAAAGGGGATCTTGTTTAAGCATGTTTTATAGAAAGTCAAAGACACTGATGAGTTTGCAAAGACTTGGGACTGCAGAGGACACAGCATCACCCTATTTTTATGTCTTTTCTCGTCTTCCTTTCATTTCACTTTATTGGTTCCTTACATAGAGTAGAAGTCAAAAACTAAGATTTTGGATGATATAAAAAAGATACGGGAGGATTCCTTACATAGAGAAGAAGTCAAAGAACTAAGATTTTGGATGATAAGGAAAATATATGATGGGACAAATTTGGGTGGGAGAGAGCTCAAGAGAGAATGTTAGAGAGAGAGAGAGAGAGATAGAGAAGCGAGAGAAGGCAACCACATATTATCAACGTGGTACATGTTTTGTTTTTTTGTTTTTTTTTTTTTTTGGGTAATTCAGTATATTAAGAGTTATAATTTTTTTAAAGGAAAAAAATTATATGAAGAATCAACCTTATAATATAGAACTACGGATGCACCTCAAAATTCATCGGAAAAGGTAGTTTAAATATTGGAAAACCTTTTGATTGATGATCTCGACATCGAGATGTATGACCATGAAAAATAAAAAGATTTTAAGTCTCAGAAATAGTACATTTTACAAAATATTATCTACACCGTCCATTTTCAAGATTTTCATATGTTTATAGATCTACTTGATTTTAACCATTTTTTAAATTTAAAATTTTATAATTAGATAAACATTAATACTGGATTTTACAACATATTATCTACACCATCTATTTTCAAGATTTTCATATGTTTATAGATCTACTTGATTTTAACCATTTTTTAAATTTGAAATGTTATAATCAGATATAAAAATAGATTTTGAGATAATCTTAAAAAAAAATTACATCAAAATTATATACCATGATAAAATTTGAAGGTGCACATTACCCTCTTCACCTTAATAGGGTGGTATTAGTGATAGAAATAAAAACCACAATGTAGTGGATTAGGTGTGGAGTTGCTACCACCACGATTCCAACCCCTTTCTTGAGTGGGTACATGTTTACTAAGAGATAATTGACATATACCCAAATTGAAATGACAAGGGGTCCACCAGTGCATATTACGTGCACATCCAACTTTTCTTCTTTTATCTCTATGAGATAGCCATAGAAAATATCGCTCCCTAAGCAATAAAAGAGGTTGGTATGCTCAAATATCTTCAAATTGATCATCTCGACCTCAAGATGCTTGTATATGAGAAAAAAATGGATTTCAAGTTTCAAAAATAGTGTATCTTGTAGTGCATTTTTTAACCATTAATTTTCAAGATTTTCAAATTTTCATAGTTCTACTCGATCTACACTATGTTTTAAGCTTTAAATTTTAAATTAAAAATAAAAATATATTTTCAAGGCTATCACAAAGATTTTTATTTTTAGTACTGGAACAACATTTTTCGACTCTATTTAAAAGTGAAATTTACTTTGATTGTTTATAGCCACGACTTTATACAAACCCCATCCGTAAAAGATTGGCAAGAACTTTAGATATAAGAGTTTATGCAAGAAGTTGACCTTTTGACTTATAATGATCACAAAGGAGGATGAGAGATTGAATCATTTCTTTACATGTGTTCACCTTTTCCATTCGTTTACATGATGGGCATGCATACTATTATGCTCTTTTGGGAGCATAATTTGCTTCTACTAGCTCAGTCATACGACTTAATTGGCAGGATTTTTTCAATCTGAAATATTGAGAATCATTTAAGATTTATGATTATTCTCAAAAAAGAAAATTGAAATTTGAGTTTTCTAACAATTAGATTTTACCATCTAAAATTTGGATGGTCTCTATTCAATCTTGATTTTTTGGATAAATAGATGGTACAATTATGATTCTTTTTTATTGAGGTTAATAAATGGGTTGAAAAGGTTAGTTAAATCACCATGATTTGGGCTAATAAAATTAATTCTAAGTGAAATTTTATCCGAGGGAGTAAATGGAAATAGGAACATTAGATTCCACAGTTCAACTTTTTCATGATATCTCCTCCTGTGTTGGGAAACAAATTTATAGCAGATATTCAAAGAAGATACACTAAGACCAATAAGAAGCCTAAGACCTCATAGCCTTCCTCATTATTTCAACATTATCTTTTCATGTGAAAATATATACTACAATAATTTAAGAGATGTGAGCCATTTGTGTATCACCTAACCAATATCTATGGTCCCCTCCATGAGGAAGATATATGTTTTTTTGTCTTCATCAAAAAAAAAAAAAAAAAGTAATATGAGAACTCCTATGGCCTCCCTCTAATATGAGAACTCCTATGGCCTCCCTCTAATGCTGTAATGCTTATTGTGAGGGTCATTTTCCATTATCCGCACACATGTAACATGAGAATGATATTTTCAAGGAATTGTTGCAAATGAGACCCTTGCCTTTGCATATGGTAAAAAGTATCTTGATCTTGTGACGTGAAATCAGAGAGACTAGACTTTTTTATAAACTTTGAACTCAATCAATCAATGACACACCCCACTATCTGCTTTCCCCAAAAACGACTTTTGCTGCCTTCTTTTTATGTGAGATACGTTTGGTTTCCTCATCTATTTGAAGATGTGCAGGGCCAGCAATAAGGAAGGTCTGGGACAAGCCAGCCCTAGCTTGAGCCTGGACGTGGTTCCCATAGGACAGGCCTAAACCCCACCAGCCGGGCTGGACAACGCCACGATTGCCGGCCCTGTTGATGGGTTTATACTAAATGAGCACAAGAAAGTTTTCTGCCTAACTTTGGCATCATACCAGCCGTCCACTGCTGACATATGATGGCTGGGTAATAAGTTAACTAAATTTGTTGAGTAAATTTCCTTTTTTAATTTAATTACCTCTACATCTCTGGCCTAAGGGAGTCCATGAATACCAGCCAATATCCTTACAAAGATGCTTAAATAGGGATGTGATCATGAGATTTTGGTGTGCCGTATTCCGTCCCCATCCCATTATCCATCTTAGAGATGGATTCCAAAATAACCAAAGTTTGGGCGTCTACAAATCATGGATCTCGAAAAGAAAAAGACAAAAGAAGAGATCGTATACAACAAGACTATTTACTTTTAACACAAGAATGTCATAATTACTTAAAATGATGGCTTTTTATGTAACCCCACCTACATGTATGATATGTGTGACACTTGGTTTCAACCATCGGATTTGAGTAGAAGACTGAGATGGCTTGAGTCAATGTCACAAGCTTAGTTTTTAACCACAAGATCTTGATTAGATGGTTCATAATTTTTTTTTTTTACAAATAACTTTGAAGCAGAAATTGGGGCATGCATAGATCTTATAGGGACGCACATGATAAAATATTAAAAAAAATATTTCTGATGATAAAAATTTACCAAAATACCCCTAAAAAAGTTTAGGGGTATGTGGTTCATTTTTTTACATAAAATAAAAAAAATTTCCAAGTTTGCCCTAATTTTATGATAGGACTTCCAAAATTTCATCCAAAAATATTTTATAGAAAAACAATGAAATAAAACAGTGTTTGACATGACATTGTGGTATGAACAATCGTAGCCATTCAGTTTAGATAGATCAAATGGCTAAGAAGTGGCGTCACATATAACTTATATGTTGTTGGGGTCACATAAAAACATTTGCCTCAATTAAACCCATTCGATGAGAAATTTGATAGCTTGGTTGTTGGCTATGTAGTCTTTCAAGGCCCTAAAGCCAAGAGTTTTACCCTCAACGAGAGTTATAGAGAGATTGAATCTGGTGTTAGATGTACTGGGGCCCATATTCATATACTCTGAAGCATTTAGAGTATGCGTTTTGAGAGTGTGAACTCTTAGGGAGGTGTGAAAATTACCTTTCAACCACGACTATATTGATTAGAATGCATCATAGTTGATGTGATGAGCGAGGGCTTAGAGAATCCAATCAAGAATAATAGAATCCGATTATTTAAAAAAGTATTCACCCTGTATGGAATGGTGGGCTCATGGGACATGAGCCCGTATCCTAACATAAGACCGTTCCATGACATGTCCACCCACAGTCATATGGGGAAGTCACTCTTCTATAGTATTATCTGACTTAGAAGAGCTAGTGCACATGTGCTTTGAGACACCCCCTGTATTTGAGTAGGAACATGTCCCACAAGGGTGGACTAATAATCTATTGAACCCTCGGTAATGGGAAGCTCTAGCTCAACGACTTTGATGTGACCAATTATGTATCATTGCCATAGACTATGAAGTATAGGTCCTTTGGGTCGGTTTGAAACACTGGTGGTATGTCATTCGACCAATAAAAGACTCCGACTAGTGTTATAAGTGTAGAGATATCATTTACCGTTGGCCCAAATTAAACTAAAATTGATGAAAAAATATTTTATATTGATGAGAAAATATGTAATAATGCAGAAAAATAAAAAGATTTTAAGTCTCAGAAATAGTGCATTTTACAACATATTATCTACACCGTCCATTTCAAGATTTTCATATGTTTATAGATCTACTTGATTTTAACCATTTTTTAAATTTAAAATTTTATAATTAGATATAAAAATAGATTTTGAGATAATCCTAAGAATATTTTACATAAAAATTATATACCATGATAACATTTGAATGCGCACCTTACCTCTACATCTACGGATGCATCTGCATGCAATTTGTACCCATAAAAGTAACTTATGAGATTAATTATAACCTTAATTTTAGTTTTCACTTCAAAGAGAGAGAGAGAGAGAGAGAGAGAGCCCTTGACAAAAATGTGGTCACCCATGAGACTATCTTATTCATTGAGTTTTCATTTGAAACCCTTCTATGGAATAGTCCCTCATATGTGCGATCAAACTCATACTATTGTTTCACTAAAGTATTGGTTTTTGTTTTTATATTTCAATTCCTACACCATTTTCATTATCAAAACTTGTTGTAATTCTTAATTTACAGAGTTTTCTTCATCTTTTGATCATAAAAATTTGATATTTGAAGAGTCTCAAAGCAATAGTGTAGTCCATACATATGGTATGTGTAGACTAGCTTGTTTAGTCCATGATCTTCAGTAGTTTTACTCTTTTTTCTTGATCTTATTTTTTTGAAATTTTTACTAATAATATACAACTGATGAGATGTTTATTTTATCATATTTGAGTATATGAAATTGTCCCTTCAGTTCCTTTGTCAATGTTGAAAAGTTCGAGTGGTCTCTTATAGACCATATGGTGCAGTTTTATCATAACTCTTTTATTTTGTATAGTATATCTCTCAAACTTTGAAGAGTTATTTTAATACATGTCTCTCTTATGATTTAATCCCTATTAAGTGAAATAAAATTGATCATTTGTTTCCTATTGGATTGATCTCCTTGAGTTATTACTATCACCCATGCCTTAAACAATATGACAAAATTAGGTCTTTAAACGGCCATTTCGTGGCCCGGGCACAAGGGGTTCGAATCAAGGCTTCCCCTATGAATATTTGCATGTTAATTTGATGTATTTACAATTATTAAGTAATTCATGATTGGCTAAATTGAATATGTTATGTGAATATTGAAATTTTTCTTTAATATTGCAGTATGAGCTTTAATATTATGCTTTATTGTTTATGTAAATTAAAATCTCATTGGATTATTATGATCAATTATATGATGTGTATGAGACATTGTGATATATGATGAGGATAAAAAATGAAGATTGAATTATCATATAATTTTAGTATAATGAGGAATTGCAAATGCAAGTCATTTAATATTTTGTAGAGACGTATAATGTGAGTATTTGAATATTATATTGAGTTTAATTATATTTTTTAGTAAGAGATTTGTAAGGGACCTATGAGGGTTCAATTTTTATTATTTAAATGTGTATAAACCATGTTTGTAGGCTGCTATATATGTATTATGGTTTTGCATTAAAATATTCATGCATATAAACCCTTGAGTTTAATACAATGGAAATATTTTTAAAGATTGTATTTCTAGCCCATTGGTCTTATACCACCAACAAATGGTATCAAACCAGAGCTCTAATATGGTCCTTTAATCCTCTTATATTGTGTATAATGTAATTTTTAACTTGCATAAATACTTGATCATGATTGTCATGATTTATGTGTTTTGATTTTGATAATTGTGACTGCATGTTTTCTAGAACTGTTGTCTGTTTGTGAGAGAATGATATTGAATTAAATACTTTATATAAGAGAATTATATTTAGTAGTATTTTGTATTATTGAGTTTATTTTCATATAGAAAAGGTCTCATGAACATATTATGTATATTTTGAAAGTTATTGCAAGTTTATTAAAGTGTGTCAGATTTCTCAGAATATTACCTATGAACTTTACACTTTTGTGCGTGATCCTATTGAGTCATCTAATCAGATTATAATGTATGAGAGATATATTTTTCTCATAGAAAAATGAGTCTAGTTTTCAAAAAATTAAGCCTCATGGGTAAATTCCCCATATTTTGAAATTTATGGTTGTTTTACTACACTGGTATTATACTGTAAGATATTGACCCTCTAAGAACCATGTTGTTTGGCCCACTTCGGTCCATTATTATGTAATGATTTTTAAATGAAAGTTATCTTATTTTGAGTGTATTTTATCTGAAAAACAAGTCACATAATTATATGATATGTAAATTTAAAGTTATATCTATTGAAGTGGACCATGTTCATCCTAAAAAAAAATCAAGAAAAGCAATATTTGATATATCTAATGTGTAAGAAGGGCATAAGTACTTTACATTTTTGTAATCCCACTATGAAGTATACGTTGTTGAAAGTCATTGTGAATTCTTAGGGCATTTTAAATCAGTGAGTGGGTTATATAAGCCCTAGGAAATCGTGAGTATGATTTTTAATACCTGATACCCGAGTTTTGGTCTAGATCTAGAATACTCTCAAATATTGTGTGATGAAGTTGACAACAAGACTAAAGACACAAGTAGAAAGATGAGACAATGAGTACAATTATAAAAGACAGTAAAAAAGGTGAAACCAAATCATGGATCGAAGACAAAGGTATTGTCACAATGTGACTTGGTCTTTTTAAGACCATAAGGTACGACTTCTTTCTACATTTGAACTTGATTTTAATATATTGATAATTCATTTTTTAGAAAACAACCATTTTGGTTTTATGATATCATGTGAGTAATTATTGATAGAATATCTTGGTGTATTATATGAGTTCAATAATTTGAAGGCTTGGACTTATCACATAAGCTATAAACATGAATTAGGCCGATACTTACATATTGAGATTTTGAATGCTTGTGTCCACTCTTATATGAGCTTAAGACATATAGCATATACTTAAGTAATTTGATTCTAGATCTATGATCTATGATTCAAATTATTGATACTTATGGCTAATTCAAGATATATAGCATGTGTAAAGATTGTACTTGTGATTGCCTGATAATTATGAGATACATGAAATGTTTATTATTTGTGAACTGTTATATGACTTGAGAACTCATGAGATATATCATGAGTATAACATTGACATTGACTAGTCCTTATGGTGCCTCAAGCTACAAGATTCACTAATTTGAGTTTTCCTAAATGATGAGATAAATGTGATGTATTGTATTATCATATTGTAAGTACTTAATGATACATGATCCCGGCATAATTCTTATGTGAATAAGTGAATGTGGTATTACATTATGGATGGCATATGAGAATTATTACATTGCACCTTAAGCTCAATGGTCATGAAAAATAATTTTCATATATGAGATAACATTTTCCTTATAATAACATGTTTTTCACTATTTTGAAAATTGAGATCAATCAAACCAAAATGCATCTTGAGTATGGATTGTAATAATTAAGAAATGTAATGAAAGAAATTTTATTTTAAACATTTCTTCATCTGAACGAGGATATTTCTATATTTAAAATGTTTTACCACAAGAGGATGTTTGAAACCATAAAGGGGATTCCACCTTATTTTATGTATTACTACTTTGTATTGTCTTACCATTAAAGAGTGATGACTATGCTAAAGTCCATGCTCGTTCCATTTTAGAGGATCACCATTAAAGAAGTTCTTTTAATATTATGGTATAACCACATAACTGTGTGTCATAATATTTTGGAGTATCTCTTAGTCATCAACCTTTGAATAAGGTTCTTTTTGAAACCTTTGAAGGTTTATTTAAAAGTAAATTGTTTTCCAAGACATAATGTCAAGTTATTTTGAAAGATAACCTTGTTGGTTTCAGCAGGAGCATCTTTAGTAAATCAAAGTAGTAAAATCATCCTCAAAGAGAGAACTTTGATATTGATTTTGGAAAAACTTATATCTCAAATCAATTTCACCCTTGAGAAATTTAGAAGAGGCATTGAATAAGAATTATTTGTAAATAAAACCCGAAATGAGTATTTGGCCTTTTATTTGAAATTGATCATTTTATGAACTCATGAGTCGTTTTCTTCCGCTGCATTGTAAATATTATTGTTTTTATTTAGTACCACATTGAGAAGTTTTAAGTCACTAAGAGATATGCCACTTGTAAGAGTTATGAGGCATCTCTTTGATATACTTTTGAATTTTTTATGATTAATTGTGTGACATTATAGTAATAGATCATCACTTGTCGATACATGCATTTCATACCATGATGATCATATGAATTCACTTTCACATGGATGATCCATTAAATAGCATCTACCCGTCTCTTAAAGGCTAATTGGCCTCTTAGTTGAGTACGTATAAGCCACTTAATAATATTTTTAATAGGATGTGAAACTTTATGTAGAGTAGCATATTTATATATAGATTATGTTATGATCATGTGATAGTCATACTGATAGTGATTATCTATGTATGGACCATATGCACATGACTTAATGGAATTGGTTATTTACCATAAGATAATTTGTGACATTAAATGCGAGAGAAATTCAATAAACTTTGATAAGTCCTACATTGCATGAGATATTATCCTAATTGATTCGAATTTATAATGTTTGGTCACTTGGACATGTATAAATGAATCTCCCTTGATCTTGAGATTAAATCTAATGAATAGGTTCATGATTGCACCTGCTAGCTATCTAATCCAAGTGTAATATCAAAAAGAGATTATGATGAAATGTTTGAAAGTCCAAGCATTATTCTTACACCTTGGTTTTGAATGAACGAGGTATCAGTCCATGACTAAGGAAATTTTGAGAACAATGCATAAGATTAAAATATGATTTTAATGAACTTTTATTCAAGTACAAATCTATATTACTTGAGAATTGATATAAACATAGAGTTGTGAACTTTTGAACACATAAAATAAGCCATACATCTTAACAACTATACTACCCATGCAAATGTCATAATTTTTTATATACCATATGTTCCAATATTTCTCTTCCTTTAGGGATACCTATTGCATTCTTAGAATATGTAATTGTTGAAGATGCGAATTACTTATACAATTAGCACCAAGTAGATTAGTATGCAAGGTATTGACGTGAGTATGATGTGAAATGTTGACACATAAACTACATGATGTTTGATTAAATATGTGCACAAAAGATACCGAACATGACATTAAAATTATGATTTGTAAATAGGAAGAGTTGATGACAATTTGCTCTTACGATTGCATATGTTTGACTACATTTGCTTTTATTGGTTCATGATTATTGATTGTATTAATGGACCATGTTGATTGACTATGCTTATGGAGCATACAATGGTTTATACTTGTGCGTAATATAAGATTGAGAAAGCTAACTTGGTTGTTGATATTTGCTCCCTTATTTGATATGAGTATTGCTTTTATGGTAGATAATGAATATTTTAAATTATTTCATTATGTATAAGAATGAGAGAGATAATCATTTATAAGGCCTCAAAAGGCCAAGTGGTAGAATGTTGGTTATATGGTCTTTCAAGGTCTTAAAGCCAAGAGAGTCTTATGCTTAGTGGGAGTTAGAGAGAGATTGAATCTGGGTGCTTGATGCACTGGTGTCCATATTCATATATCTCGAATATTTGAGGCATTGATAGTATGTGTTTTGAAAGTGTGAACAATCGGGGAGGTGTGAGGGTTAGAATGTCTCATAGTTGATGTGACATGCTAGTGCTTAGAGAATCCAATCAAGAATAACGGAATCCGAGTATTTAAAAGAGTATTCGCCCTATATGAAGTGGTGGGCTCATGGGACATGAACCCGTATCCTTACACGATATCATTCTATGGTATATACACCTACAATCATATGGGAAAGCCACTATTCTATAGTCTTATCTAACTTAGAAGAGCTAATGTACATGTGCTTTAAGATGACCCCTATATTTGAGTA
Organism: Amborella trichopoda; assembly: GCF_000471905.2. Next base: position 6,793,716 of record NW_006498404.1, read on the forward strand.
GGAACATATCCCACAAGGGTGCACTAGTAATACATTGAATCCCCAATGATAGAAAGCTTTGACTATGCGATTTTGATGTGACCAATTATGTGTCTCTGTCATAGACCGTAGAGCATAGGTCCATTGGGTCGGCTTAAGATACCGATAGAATGTCATTTGGGTTAGCGCAATGGAAAACTTCGACTAGTATTATAAGTCTAGATATGTCATTTACCTTTGGTCCAAATTAATCTAAAATTGATAAGAAAATATTTTATATTAATGATAAAATATGTAATAATGTAGAAAAATCGTTTGGAGAATTTTTGGGATTTTTGAAAAAAAACATTAGAATTTTAAATTATCAAAAATGTGATTTTCAAATTTGTTTGACATAAATACCAAACAATGACATTCTATGGGGATGCCACATGGATCCCAAGTGGTCATGGGGATGCCACGTGGCACCCCCACCTCCCTACTCGTAGATGACATCATGCTGATATCATATCCATGTAGGGATATATTTGTCAATAATTCTTTTGTTGGCATTATGGTATTACATGTTAGCTTGTTATTTAAAGTGTTAGTTATTACTTAAGTTTGATTTAAGTCACGTGTTTTTTTTCGCTCACATGTGTCATTTTTAACATGTGTGAAGTTATTGGATTTTGAAAATTAATTTGATTTATATTATTATCCACATATGATTTTGGGGATGTGGATATATCTTATGTGACATAACTTGAATATTGTTGAAATCCTATTGGTGGTGCCATAAGATATTTTATTCACATGTGTTGATGTCTCATATAACCTTTATGCCCATATCCTTGTCTTTTATTGACTCTCACAAATTACTCAAAGACTATAGGCATAAGTGTAAACATAAATTTGGACTTAATGAAAAATAAAACATGGAGCTAAGGGCTTTAAGCTAAAATGACTATAAAGGTTTTAAGGAGTGAAGGGTGTCAAAAGCACATCCATTGATCTTGGTGATAAGATATAGATGAGTGGTTTAGATAAAAGCCTCTCATGTGCCATTGATCTAAGGCATAAAGGATCAAGATCAAATCCATCTTTATAATCTAAGTATAAAAATAACTTATGGGATTAATTATAACCCTAATTTGAGTATTCGCTTCAAAGAGAGAGAGAGAGAGAGAGAGAGAGAGAGCCCTTGACAAAAACATGGCAACCCATGAGACTATCTTATTTATTAAGCTTTCATTTGAAATCCTTCCATGGAGTAGTCCCTCATATGTGTGATCAAACACATATTATTTTTTCACTAAAGTATTGATTTTTCTTCTTATATTTCAATTCCTATCTCATTTCCATTATCAAAGCTTGCTATGATTTTTAATTTACAGTAGCTTTTTTCATCTTTTGGTCATGAAAACCTAATATTTGAAGAGTCTCAAAGCAATAGTGTAGTCCATACGTATTGTATGTGTAGACTAGCTCGCTTACTTCATGATCTTAAGTAGTTTCACCTTGATTTTTTTTATCTTAATTTTATGAAATTTTTACTAAGAATATACCACTGATGAAGGGTTTATTTCATCATATTTGAGCATATGAAATAGTCCCTTGAGTTCGTTTTTTAATGTTGAAAAGTTCGTGTGGTTCCTTATGGACCACATAGTGTAGTTTTACCATAACTCCATTATTTTGTGTAATATCTCTCTTAAACTTTGAAGGGCTATTTTGATACTTGTCTCTCTTATGATTTTATCCCCATTAAGTGAAATAAAAATGATCATTTGCTTCACATTGAATTGATTTCTTTGAGTTATTATTATCATATGTGTCTTAGACAATGGGACAAAATTAAGTCCTCAAAGTGCCCTTTCGTAGCTCGGGCACAAGGGGTTCGAACCATGGCGTCCCCATGTATGTTTGCATGTTAATTTGATGCATTTACAGTTATTAAGTGATTCATGATTGGTTAAATTGAGTATGTTATGTGAATATTGAGATTGTTCTTTAATCTTGCGGTATGAACTTTAATATTATGTTTTGTTGTTTATGTGAATTGAAATCTCATTGGATTATTATGATCAAGTGTATGATACGTATGAGACATTGTGATATATGATGATGATGAAGAATAAATATGAAATTATCATATAATTTTGATATAATGATAAATTGCAATTGCAAGTCATGTAATATTTTGTAGAGATATATATTGTGAGTATTTGAATATTGTATTGAGTTTAATTGTATTTTTTAGTAAGGGTTTTATAAGAGACCTATTAGTGTTGAATTTTTATTATTTAAATGTGTACAAACCATGTTTGTAGGCTAGAACATATGTATTATGCCTTTGTATTAAGATATTCATGCATTTAAACCCTTGAGTTTTAATACAATGGAAAAATTTTAAAAGATTGCATTTCTAGCCCTTTTGGTCTTATACCACCAACATTTGGTTTGTCACAAAGTTTGAAAACATTTCTTTTGAAGCTTGAGCTTGGTCAATGGAGTAAATGCATCTATTTAATTTCACATTCAATGGTTAAGATTACTTGTGACCACCTTGTACCTAAGATAAATCTCTTTGTATACTTTTCCAAACAAAGAATAATCAATATTTAACTTTTTCTTGTTGACCATTCATTTTAATTCTTTGGACATTATAATTTTTTAGTTGCAAAAATCATGAATCTATTTGGAAAGAGCTTATGTTTCAAACTTCCTAGTGACTTTAAGTTATAATCCCATCCATAAATCCATGAAAAATTGGGGTGGAGTTATGCATCTTGAAACACACAATAAACTTTTCCATATAATATGCTAATAATTTCACTTCGGCTTCTTCAACCACAGCCTTCAACTTTGGCCCAAGTGCAAGTAAAGAAAGCACCCTCGATTAACAAAATATTATATTTTTTTTGAAAATCCGAGCGAATTATTTATTACTACTAGCAGCCCATGTGTTGTACGTAACTGATAAATAATAAGAAGTTGCACGATTGAAGGTGATTTTTTGAATGTAATCATACGGTGCAAGAAGGAGCAAAGAATCCGTTGGGAACTTCGAGCCTGGTGCAAGAAGGAGCAAAGAATTCGTTGGGAACTTCGAGCCTGGTGGCTAGAGGTGATGGATTTGGTTGACAATGTAATGGCGTCATTTGCTCATGTTTATAGGGAGGCTAACGCTAATGCCGATACCCTTGTTAAAGGGGGAATTTGTATTCATAGCCTTTTAGTTTCTGATGATGTAATCTCTTTTCCGTAAATTATAATAAAAGTATTGATCTTGAAAAAAATAAAATAAAAATAAAAAGTGTACGGTTTGTAAAGAGCCGACGCTCTGAACAATCAAACTTGAGCCCACCTTGTTGAGAAATGTGGTTTCAATACTGAAAATCTTTGTGATAGCTTTAAAATATATTTTTATCTTTAATTATGAAATTTAAAGCTTCAAAAATAGTGTAGATCAAGCAGATCTATGAAAACTTTAAAATCTTGAAAATTTACGACCCAAAAATGCATTACAAGATGCACTATTTCCAAAATTTAAAATCCATTTTTTCTGATATCCATGCATCTTGATGTCAAGATGATCAATTTAGGATATTTGGGCACCAAAATAACCTCTTCTAGTGAAATTATGAGGTGGGCTATAATTTGATTGTTCAGAGCCTTAGCTCTATATAAACGTCTTCATAATAAAAATATAATCTAATAAAATCATATAAATATAATATTTCATATCATATTAGGCTATCTCATTAATAAAATTAAATGATAGCCATAAATGATTTTTTATACATAAAAGTTGGCAACTAAAATAGATAGTTTAAAGAAATCAAAACCTTAAAAAGTACTCAATTTTTTTTATAAAAATAATTTTTATTAATTAAAAGTCCTTCCAAACTAAATTTAAAATTTTAAACAATTCATTATAAAAAAATTAATAGCAAAGTATTAGAGAAAATACCAATATTTGAAAGAAGCTAGCCTCGCGGTCCACTTGGATCAACATTACTTATCATCCAAAGAAAGCAGAATTAATTCTAATTTCATGGAGAATAAATTGTAAAGTTATTCTATAAAACACAATAAAAAACTAATTGTAAAGTATTAGATAAAATACCAGCATTTGAAAATATGAAGTTAACTTGCCTCATGGTATATTTATAAAATGCATGGATAGGAATTTAGAAAATAAAATCAACACATACATTCCCACCAACTTGATGAGATCTACATACTTATTAAAATACCGAACAACTATAAAATTGAACTAATAACATTTAAATACCAGTTAATCCACACTCTCATTTTCGACGTGGGACTAATATTTTTCTCTATCTATAAAATAAAGCTTTGAAACCCACACTTTTCTCTCTCTACAAAATAAAGCTTTGGGAAAAACACACAAAACTATAGTGTTATTTTGAAATACACATTAGTATTTTGACCGAACAAAAACGCAAAACATTTCCTCTCCTATTTCAAAAAAACAACAAAAAGTAGGGAAACATATTATTTGCATATGATAAAAGCATCATTCGTTTTATACATTCACTTAGAATATACACTACAAAATCCATCAAGTACCATGGTTGCATATAACTTTGAATCAGGTTGTTTATCTCAACAGACCTATAGTATAATTCACAAATAATATTCAACTATGGTGTCTTTTAGCTGCCATCACTTTTTGGGTCTTGTGTTTATATCTCGATTTCATAAGTGCTCTAGAGACGAGTTCCATTTTATCAGAAACAGCCTCACCTCCACACTTATATAAGTGTGTGTATCAAGAGTGCCCCTATATATAAAACACTTCAACTTATAATCAATCCATAGAAAATATTAAGAGTAGTCAAATTCTCTTCAACAAACTCCCTGGTTATGTGGCTACGGATTTAAAGAAATCATTTTCTTTGAGTGAAATCAAAGAAGAAATCTAGAGTTTTTATGGTGATGGAGCTCCTTGCCCTGATGGGGTCCCACTTACCTTTTTGCTACATTTTTGGGAAGAATTGAAGCTGGATATTTCTTGATGGTAGATGAGTTCCATCATAGAGGTAAATGAACATGGGTATCAATACTGCATATGTTGCCTTGATGCGTGAGAAAGAGAAATAGAAAAATCTGAGCGATATAAAACCTAATAGTCTCATCTCTACTAATTACAAGATTACTGCCAAGCTGCTCGTGAGGAGGCTAAGGGAGGCGTTGCCTCTAGAAGTTAGTGGACCTTAGTATGCATTTATTCAAAGTAGACAAATCACTGGCTGCATCTTAGTTGCTCAAGAATGCATTCACTCCCGAATAAGATAGGGGTTATGTGTAAAGTGGTCCTTAAAAAGATTTAAGATAGAGTGGACTAATAGGTCTTGCTATAGATGATGTTGGCTATAAGGTTTCGAGATAAATAGAGAAATTAGATTTGGGGATGCTTGCCTACAACTCGTTTTTCTATTTTAATTGATGAAATCACTAAAGGAATTAATATAGTGGAGGAGATCATCAGGGAAAGCCCTTGTCCCCTGCACCTTTTACCATTATAGACGCTCAATTGTGTAATTAATGAGGGTCTACTTTCGGGCTTTTCTATTGGAGATAAGGTGAAGATTTTACATTTACAATACGTTGATGATATCTTCATTTTCAATGAAGTGAGTGAGATGAAAATCCATGATCTTAGATGTTTCCTTCAAATGTTTTGAGGTCATTTCTGGTCATAAGTCAACTTGGGAAAACTAAGTGGGTGTTGATTGTAGGTTGGCAAGCTGACGTTTCGAGCTATGTTGTTGGCAAGTTACTTATTAGATACTTGGAATTGAGGATTTCTAGGGTTGGGATACTGTGATTCAAAGGTTCAGTTTAAACTTGACATCTAGAAAGCCTAATTCTTATCTCTAAGGGGTGGCAATTTTAATCAAATCAACCTTTTCTAGTCTGCCTATATACGTCATGTCTCTTTTTAGAAGGGAATGGCTCATTAGTTTGTGAAGTGGTATGAGGGGTGTGATGAGAAGATTTCTTTGGGGTGGACGTATTGATATAAGACATTTAATCTAGTTTCATGGTATAAAGTTTGTACTCGTAAATAGGATGGAGATCTGGGAGAGAAGTTGCAATATATGAATATAGCTTTGATGTAAAATGGTGGGGAAGATGTGGGTTTTCTAATAAGCAGTTGCCCAGAGAGGTTTTGATAAGTAAATATAGTGCTCATAGGAATTCACAACCCATTCGGAGGAGATCTTCGATGACTTGGGCCTGATCGCTTTAGAAGGGAATTCTTGAATATCCTCAGAAATACTCCATGGCAGGTTGTGAGAGGGGATGCTATTCTGGTTTGGTAGCAAAAATAGATTGGGGATATACACCGATTAAGACCAATTAAAATTCTACATGTATTAGTACTCGGTAACATGTTCCCTTAATATGTCCCAATTAAGATTTCACCCATTGATGCAGACCGCCATTAAACTTTATTTTTGGAAGGTTTAAAACGGTATGATGTTTTAAACACCGAACTGACTAACAAGTGTATGGTATTCGTAGTTCGATGGTTTTGACATTGAACCGATCTATGACTATCAAAAAAATTAAAAACAAAATAGATTCAAAATACAATCCGATGTTTAAAACATTCAACCAAGACAAACTCAAAAAAAAAAACATAAAGATATTGGAAAGCAAGGACCTTTGTGTAAATACCATATATTTTGGGGCCAAACTGTAATAACAGTAAAAAAAATAAGAGTACGGATGTAAATTTCACATAAAACAAAGCTTTGCGATACCCCAATCAACACTACAGCTCCTTTTTTATAGTAAAAAGACATTTGAGTACATAAAAAAGTAAACACAAACTGATCATACGAAGGCCTTATTGGTCAAATATGGATCCATGAAGAAAAGTGAAAGAAGCATACAAACAATGATTTATGGGTATATTGTAAAAGAACCCACACATAAATGGCTTGGTTGGGTAGAAGTTCATTTCATAGGGCAGAGGTTGATTTCCCAGGCTTCGAAGCAATTTGAGTTTCATTGAATAATGTAGTTTTGAAAAAAGAATAGACCGGCCTTTGATGAATTTCTCCAAAATTCAAACATGACAACAACAACAAACATTAAATTTACATCAGTATTTGATATAGAGAAAGATGACAGAAAAGACTAGTGTCACATTCTCCGTTCTCGCTAACCGGTCTTTTCTTCTCATTTGTACAACTGTTTACATAGAAGTATTGTACAGTTGGGATGCCATTATACATAAAGCTGCATTGTATTTTACAGTTGTTGCAGCTCCAGATGTGAGGAGGATGATGAGCTGTATTTGCTCGGTTGAGGCGTGTTCATTCGAGACTGGCGTTTCGTGGGTACCAGTGCCTCATCTTGCTCGATATCTGCTAATGAAACAGAATCACTCTCTTCACCACCCTTAAAGACTGGATGAATGTAAGCATTGCTGAGATACCCTTTCAGATTCAGATTTGGGTCAGTTGCCCGTTCCAGTGTATCTTTGATCATTGCTTCCTGTGTATTGCAAAAGAGTATTGAGAGAGAGAGAGACTACTATGCAAAAAAATTTCAAATTTTGTGCATTTGTAAGAAGCAGTGTTACCTCGACACCCAAATTTTATCATGGTGCCGCGACATATCACACTTCCAAACATGATTGGGAATAAAACATAAAGTTCAGGCATCTGCCGCATCAGAGCCTCCACTTGTCCAACCACTCAGTTGTGAGAGTTACGAAAAGTTCATCATATATTATTGCATTTAAAATGCTAATTATGTGGACGTACCTTGCCATTAGAGCTTTTTAGGCTGAGGTACCAGACGCACGCAGACACTCATATTGATGTCCATGGCCTCAAGATAGCTATGCAAAATGAGTAAGGGTTTAAGTTTTGGGTGGATTAAGCTTAATCTATTCACAAACAAGTATATATTGCGGCACTTTCCACTTTCGCCCCTCAGTAAAAAATGAAGTGGTTTTCTTCACATGCCTGCAAGTTTCTTAAGAATAAAGTACAACAAAAGAATCACCCTTCCTCAATTTTTAACATCTTGCCAAAAGTGGGAACCCCGGTTCTGTTCCTCTTCCTCTCCCTCTCCCTCAAGCCCCATTCTTTCACAGTAGCAATCGTCATCTGTGATGCCTGTCAAACTAAATATGGTTCAGTTTTGCCTTCCTCTCACTCAAGCCTCATAGCCATCTCCATTTCTGACACCCATCAAACTCAGTATGGTTCCCATTTCTCTTCTCCATCTTCTCGCTCTCTCAAGGTCAAATAAAATTCCCTTGAAATAATCACACAGCTAACTTACTAAAGAGTTCAGGGATTGTGATAATGCAGTTGAATTTGTTTAAAATTATCCGCTTTCTTATTTGTTTCTGTTTTTTTTTGGTACCTAGGAACCTAGATCTGACCATCCAAAAATTGCAGGGTCTATCTGCATCCTAGGGCATTATTTCCTTGCACAAAGTTCCCAGGTGATTTTTCTCATCAAGTTCCAGGGTTTATATTGAAATTTTTCACTTTTCTAGATTGGCCACAATATGTTGAGTAGGTCAGGTCCACAAAACGTGAAGTCCTGACGATACTCCTTGCTAGGGTTTTGTTTCAGCAAGCAAATCCGCAAATATACAGTTTGCTCCAAGAAGCACATAATCTTTTCAGTTTATAGTGTCAAAGTGATATGTCCTCGCGAACAAGTGGATTTGTCAAAGTGATATGTCCTAGAATTTCTAATCCATGATCATCTAATCATACACTCATTGAAGTAAGATCAAAATAAGAAGTTGAAAATGTTAAAAAATGGGTTTGGTTTATATAAGTTGGCAACCTTGCTTGTAGTTATAAGGTTGCGATATTCTACACCATTCATTTTAATTAAATGGTGTAGATTTGACACGTCTTCTAAAAAATATCTAAAAGTGGCACGTCTTTTAAGATAGCATCAAATCTATATCATCCAAACAAAATACATAGTGTAGTTTGCAACCTCACTTCTACAAGTAAAATTGCAACCTTTTTTCTTAGAGAACATAACTCGTATTAAGAGTAAGGAATGACTACACAAACAGTACCCTAATTACAGGGTCAGATGGGTACATAAAAGGAAATTAGATATAATATTCTGCGCAAGATTCTTTGCATTCTCGATCAGACAACAGTGTACAAAACAGGTTTTCGATGCCAAGCTCAGTGGGAGCTGCTGCTCCATCTTTGGCAAGGGTATCAGCCAGTGAATTTGCTTCATGCCTGATATGAGTCCAGGAAACTACAATTGGGCTCATAATGTCGCCGATTTCATCGAAGATGTGAGCTAGTCTCCAAGGAGGAACAGCTGAGCCCGAGGCCCAAGCAAAATGATGGATATGGAGTCACCTTAAATGGCAATGTGATTGCCCCACTTAGTTCTATACAACCTCATGCATTCAAGCAGTGCAGTAGCCTTTGCTGTTGTGCTGTCGTTGAAACCAATGTGTTTGGAGAGGGAACAAAAGGTGTAGCCAGAGTGGTCCCTGAATAGGTCTCCGACCCCGGCAGGTCCTAGATCTCGTAGGGAACATCCATCGAAGTTAAGTTTAATTGATCCCGGTTGAGAGGGCCTCCAAAGCGAGGCCTGGGCCACCCTCGGGGTAATTAGGTGGCACAACTGGAGCCAGTTAAGCTAGAAATCTGAGGTGGAGAAAGCTCTAAACTGTTTGAGGTTCTTGGTCCAGAAAATGACCAAAGAGAACACTTTCTCCTTGAGGCTGGCTGCTGAGATACTTTCTCCTCTGAAGATTCTATAGTTTCTTTCGATCCAAATGGACCACAAAGTGGAAGAGACCATGGTCTTCCATAGAATGGTTCCAGCTTTGGGCCATAGGAGGGATTGAGAGAGGCTGAAAACGCCAGGGACAGAATGAGGGGTGACCCAAACCAAGCCAAAAAGTTGAAGGATATACCCCCAAAGGTATTAGGCTACTGGGCAATGGAGGAACAGGTGGGCATTAGTTTCTTCAGCATTTTGGCACAAGGACAGTGGTTGGGAAGAGGGATTCCTCGCATTTGAATTTGATCCACAGTAAACATCCTTTGGTAGATAGAGAGCCAATTGAAGATTTGAAGGTTAGGGGGATAAAGGTTACCCAGGCTTTGGCCGAGGAGGGCAAGGGCTGAAGAGGGCAGCGAGAAGATGCCATGCTCAAATAACACGAAGTGACATTGAAAAAACCATGAGAGGTGGGGGTCCAAATGAGTCTATCTGCCCCGTGTAAGGGAGGTAAATGGAGTGTAATAAGGCTTGAAGTTGGAGGAATGACCCCACTTTCCGGTCACTGAGGGTTCGTCTAAAAGTGGGTGACCAGGAACGACAGGAAGAGATCAGGGGGAAATGGTCAAGGATGGAGGCATCAATCAATAGCGAGCAGAAATAGGTCGGGGGAAAGAGTCCCTCAAAGGGGTGTGACTGACCCAGATGTCAGTCCAAAAGAGGGGGCGGCAGCCACTTCTTGCAAGAATGTGGGAATAAAATTTGAACAGGTCGTAGCAGTGAACAATGGATCACCAGTAACCAGAGGAGAGGTTATTGGCCTGGCATGGGGACATCTATCTGGTGGGATGAATCCTATATTTGCTATGGAGGACCTCCTGCCAAAGGTGTCCCTCCTGCGTGAAGAATCTCCACCACCATTTGAAGAGGAGTGCAGAATTAGTATCTCTCAGAATTCGGATGCCCAACTAGCCTGATGCTTTCGGCCTACAGACCTTGTCCCACGCGCAAGGTGAATTTTGTTGGCTGAGCCATCTCCAGACCACAAGAAGTTCTTTATAAGTTGTTCTAGGCAAGCTGCAATTGAGGCCGGGATGTGGAACAAGGACATTTGGTAGATTGGGACATTCTCGAGAGTCGCCTTTATTAGAGTTACTCTCCTAGCTAAGGATAGGAAGCGGCCCTTCCAACCAGCAAATTTGTGATCAAACTTGTCTATGATGTGTCCCTAGAGATACTTTTTGGGTTTCCCCAGAGACAGGGGTAAGCCGAGATACGTAGTGGGTAAGGGAAGAACCCCACATCCCCAAGAAAGAGCAAATTGGGTAACAAGATGGCATCTAGGGCCACCCATCATTTTTGTTTTGTTCAAGTTCACTTTGAATCCCGTGGCTATCTGGAAGGCTTTAAGGAAGAGGAGAAAGGAGTGGGCTTGATGCTTCGAGGCATCGCAGAAGACTAGGGTGTCATCGACATATTGCAGATGGGAAATGACAGGGCCCCCAGAGCCTACTGTGAAGCGGTCCAAAAGACCGTGACTGTACATCCTTACTAGAGATTGGCTGAAGATCTTGGCAGCTATGCCAAAAAGGAAGGGAGAGCGGGGGTCTCTGTGCCGAAGGCCTCTAGAAGAAGGGAAGAAACCTTTGGGAAACCAGTTGATCAAGATTGAGAAAACAACATTGGAGATGCAATTCCTCATCCAGCTCCTCCATTTTTGACCAAAACCCATTCACCTTAGATTTTCCTCCAACACTACCCAATCTAGGTGGTCATACACTTTCTCCTAGTCCAACTTGATGATAAGACCTGGCCTCCTTGCCACATGGCATGAATGGATGCATTCATGCGCGATAAGAGCCCCATCAAGAATTAGCCTATCAACCTTACATACACGTTTTCCTTAAAAATAGTTCGTATACTGGGTGCTGTTTGATAATTTTCCCATCACTTAGTTGTAAAAATGAGATACTCAGTGATGTAAGAACATGACACTTCGCCAGTTACCAAAATAAACATAAGTCACCCATAGACACGTGATACAAACAAGTTCCGGCATAAACTGGTGTTCTAATTTCAGCCAATCTGCCACTAACTGAAACCTGGAGAACAAGAACTCTCAATAATGCTTTTGACAAAACCAACTCATGGGTTGGAGAAGACATGATCCTATATTCTCCTTTTGCACCAGACCTGCAACAACTGATTGCACCAAGTTACCACTAAGGTAATGAAAGCCCATCGTAAATCAGTTATAGTACAGAGATCCAACCCAATCTGCATCTTGAGTGCACCTATCAAAATCTTTGTTCCTTCATTTCCTGGCATTAACTTACCTTTCCTCCTGAGTGTTCACAAGTCTTAGTATGACGCACAAGATATGTGTGGTGACGCACAAGATATGTGTGGCATCCACAAGCATGTATAAATGGGCAGATTATGATTATGGTAAGTAGATGACCTTTCCCAACAAGCCTCTGTTACCTTCAGTATCCTCAGGCCATTGTCCAAGTTTTGGAGTTTAATCTCTGCAGGTTAATCTACAGGTTTTTGGGCCGCTATACCCATATCCTTGATTCACAAGGACTGAAACATATCCTTTGTGTGAAAACTTAGAAGCTCCATTTTGACGAGCCTTTCAGCTCTCCAGGGTCTTCTCAATGGGCTTTCATCACAACTTCCCCAAATGGAGAATATTATCAATGTAGACCAAAAGAACATAGGGGTTAGTGGCTCAGTATGTCTGAAATTAAGACCAGTCATGATGAAGCTGAGGTTCAAACTTCAAAAATTTCTTTTAATGGATGATCACTTTCTTGAACTCATAAAACAGACTTTGCTTCCCTCACCGAGAAGGCAAGTGGAGGATGCATGTCTGCTTCCTCTTGCAGATTTTTGCATTTTAGTGATTTCTATTGGGGGAGCAAACATTAATGCTATTTATAATCTACCTTGTATTTTGGGGAAGGCCTCTGGCAAAGCATTGCTTTGTCGAATTTAAAGATCCATTTGGATTGCTTTTTGTTAAGATTGAGAGAGAAGACTGGAGAGAGAGAGAGAGAGAGAGAGAGAGAGAGAGAGAGAGAGTA
>NW_006498404.1:6807636-6841107 GCF_000471905.2 Amborella trichopoda
GTAGAGAGAGAGAGAGAGAGAGAGAGAGAGAGAGAGAGAGAGAGAGAGAGAGAGAGATTAATATTCAAGCACAAGATTGTGAAAATAGAGATGTCTTTTCACACAATACAAATTATGGGGCCATGTGCCCAATATATACACATGGATCCCTTATGAGAGTTATATTATAGATCAACATGCATAGGAGTTACAGCTGGAAAATCATCGAAATATAATAAAATATTATACGCATTTAGTACATTTTGAGTTTCCAAAATTGCATGGATATTTGGTCAATGTACATTATTACCATATGCAGGTTCGATAATGGGCATGAAACCTATAACATAGTACATTGCATGTTTCTTGAATGGCTCTGGGCCCATAACAGTCAATATAGATGTGAAAGTCGACCTCAATATGGTTGGTTCTTTCATTAAATATAAGATTTAAAGTAATATAAATTTCTGCTGGATTGTGATGGAGGGCAAATTATTGTTATTTTTTATTTTTAACCAATTTCAATGATTTATATTATAATTTCAGTTTTAGAGTTTATTTTTAAAGTTTTTATGGTTTTTTAAGAATTCTAAGGTTTTTTATATTTTTCATTTATGTCATGAGTAGCACTCACAAGCATTATTTATGAGCAGTGTTCACAGGGGTATTGTTCATAGGGGTAAAATTGTCATTATGAATTCTAAGTTAAGTTAGGATATATGGATTAATGTATTATTTGTTTGGACACTTTTTGTACTTTGAACATTAAATTCCACATATTCCACAAGACGTGTGTAGGGCCTTGAGGGGGTCATATTCCACATGACTTTTTGAAATTGAGCAAAAAGAAAAGCTTAAGCTTTTGGAAGCCTAGCTTGAGGTATGGAGAATAAAACCCTAGGTTTCTTCAAATGGTCCTTGTGTTTGGCTTTTTTTCTTGCTTATTTTACTGTTCCCTCAGTACCAGAGCCCAACAATCAGCAAGCATAGAACTGTAGCAAGATACTGTAGCATGGTATTGTCGGAAGTTACTGTAGTAAGATACTATAGCAGTGATTTTTGTGCCCTAGATCAACAACAAAGCCTATATCTCACTGATTTCAGCAAGTTTTACTTGATCATCTGCCTAGGGTTGTAATTTCGGCAATCCCATGGAGGCAAGAAGGGGCCGTACAAGGGAGGGTTTTGTAGATCCGTTTCGTGATCCCAAAGATGAGAGAATTGAGAAACTTGAAAGGTAAGTACAATAGCTGATACAGCAGTTCGCGAGCCTAATTAATGGCCAAGAGGATCTAAAGTACAAGCCTTTTCATTTTCACGCTCCATGTGTAGAGTCGACTGATAAGGATAGCAACCGGAGACCTAGACGTGGGTTGCATCACTCTAGGGTTTTTAATTTGAAGGATGAAATTTTTTATTTTAACACAAATTGCATGGAAAGTCAGCAAGTTGTATATTGGGATTCACCACCAATCTTTGATATACTCAAATGAACAACAAGATTTCTTAGGAGATCTGATCTATAATAAGGATCAAGATGATGGTGAAGATATTTTGGAAGAGGGTGAAGAATATAGAGAGAAGACAGCAGGAAGACTAATCAAAATCATGCCCATTGAAGCTCTCAATAATATTGAAGAGGTGGAGCGTTCAACAAATTTTGGGCATTGGAATCAAAGTAGTGCAGTAGAAGTGTAGTCGACTCAACCACAAATTATGGCCCTGATTTCATAAAGTGATAAAATAGATGTCAAGAATACCTCTAAAGGGCAGAAAATTGAGTTTGCAGTATCTTACATGACTTCCAATGGGATTTCACAAATAGCCGAATTTGATAAATTTGCATCGATTCGTCAATATGCATATCTAGATCCATTTCTTAAGGAATTCTTTTTACCATAAATAATATTTAAGCCGACAAAGAAAAAGAAAGTTGAATTCATCTTAGCACACTTCAAAACTCGAGGACGAGTTTTCTCCAACTACGGGAGAATGACGAAGGGCAAATTATCCTTATTTTTTATTTTATTCAATTTCATAGGATGTATATTATAACTCTAGTTTTAGGGTTTATTTCTAGAAGTTGGTTTTTTAAGAATTCTAGGGTTTTTATAATTTTTTATTTATTTCATGGGTACTATTCACAAGTACTGTTCACAGGTACTGTTCATCGGGATAAAACTGTCATTACAAATTTTAAGTTAATTTAGAATATATGGATCAATGTATTATTTGTTTGGAAATTTTTGTACTTTGAATATTAAATTATAATATATAAGAGGTGTTGGGGCCTTGAGTGTTAGGTTTTGTGGCCTTTAAAGACCTAAAGAGCTTGTAAATATGATGCTTTTACAGTGGAATATGCACTTCAGTGGGATTGTGTCGACTGACCAAGGGTTGGACGGTTTATGGCCCTGGTCATGTCCAAAATCCTTACCCCCTCTTTAAGAGCAAGTCTAGCACTTGTCACCACAGTGTAGCATTGAGCATGTGGCATAACCGAAAAATATTTGCAGTGGGTCATTCCTTGTTGAGATCGGAGAGATGCTCAGGGATGATGTTTATCGGTCAGGAGAACTGTGTGTGGTTATAGGCATGTGAAAGCAAGGGTCAAAGCCTCAACAACCATCAGCACGATATG
The DNA here is from genome assembly GCF_000471905.2 of Amborella trichopoda. The sequence goes on from NW_006498404.1 coordinate 6,810,257, forward strand.
TGCACATGACAGCCGCATTACTGGGAAGCAACCCTATGGAGGGGCTTGTGTACATGTGCATAGAGAGAGCCCCCTTTTGTACTGCAATGACAAGTGTTATACTTGCTCTTATAAGAGAGAACTGAAATCCACATTTTAGGATTATGATCCCACTGTTTTTTGTCCAACTTTAATAAGCCAATCATGGCTTCTGCGGTGAGTGGCATGCCTTATTGTTGTTATTTTTGACCCAGTAGTACCAGTCCACTCCTAGTATATTTCATTTTGATGTTATAACTATTTTTATAAAATTTTAAAATATTATTTCTACTGTAATATTCATCAAAAGGGGTGGTATGTGGTCCTCTAAAAAATACACACACGTGGGGCTGAAAATCCACGTGTGTGTGTTTTTTTCAAGAGTGAGGACCACATATCACCCCATTGATGAATATTACAACAAAAATAATATTTTAAAATTTTGAAACAATATATAAATATTATAAAAATATTTATAATATTAAAATAAAATATACTAAAAGTGGATTAGTACTAATGTGTCAAAAATAGCAACTCGTGTAATATTGGTACCAAGGATCCAGCCCACGTGTGTATATTTTTTTAGAAGTGGCGACCACATACCACCCCTAGTGGACCACATGCCACTTTTTTTTAAGGAGGCAAGCCACTTTTTGGGGTAAAGGAGACACAAGCCCCATATTTTCTTATTGTTGTTTAAATTTTGAATTGGTTAAGATAAGAAATCTATTTAATTTTAAATTGGATTTGGTTTCCTATCCTAGTGGGAGTTTTTAAAATATAGATTATCCTAGATAATGGGAGATTTAGATAATGATAAGATTGATTATATTTAAAATTTAAAAAGGAGTTGGACTTGGGTGAAAATCTAAAGGGATAAGGTTCATATCTTTCCACCCAAAATCATGATGGCTGATTTGTGGGATGGATGGTTCTAATTAAATCTCTCTCACCCCACAGATTTCCTAATTATCCTAAAGCTCTAGCTGGAAATTGGATAAGGCATAGATAGATTGGAATCCTATTCGAAATAGGAAATAAATCTTGTTTCTATTTAAACAAGATTTCAGCCCCCTCTCTCATTACAAGAGATTTCTCTCTCATGCCACATATTTCTCTCTCTGACGCCACCCTCTCTCCTCCTATTTTTGTATCACGCCATGGGATGGATCATTTAGGGGATGCGCTTTCACCTTTTGTGAGATATAAACCAGCTTTTTTTGGCTGCTTATGAGCACTTTGGTAGATTGGGACTATTCTTACTAGTTTGTCAAATCTAGATTAACTGTAATGATCATCAATCATGGTTGATTGCTTCCCAAGAAAATATTATGCTTGATTTCTGACATTGTTCTTCTCTCTAACTTGAAAAACTAAGTCATTTCCCAAGGTACTAATTTCTTGCTTTCAAAGCTTACAAAGATACCTTTTTTCTAATTTGTTTGGGTGAGAAGGATATGGAATATATTGATGTGATTTTTATGTGGGGTAAATAAAGAGGATATAAGGTCTAGGGTTTTCGCTACGAATGAAAAGAGTTCGGGATAAAACTTACCTATTGGTCAAGAAAAGCGAGATGATCTTGCTGAAAATATAAGGCTGCTAATATAGCACAGCTTCAAGCCCAATAAGGGGAAAAAATCATGATTCTAAGATTGTTAGGTATAGTTGATGTCCTAGTTTCAAGCCTTGTTTTGATATCATGTTAAAATTGAGAGAGAAGATAAGACAGAGAGTAATATTCAAGCACAAGATTTTGTAAACATAGATGTCTTTTCACACTATACAAATGGTGGGGCAATGTCCCCTATATATATAAATGGATTCCTTACGGGAGTTACAATATGGGTCAACATGCATAGATGTCATAGTAGGAAAATCATCCAAATATAGTAGAATACACATTTAGTACATATTGGGCTTCCAAAAGTGCAGAGACCTTTGATCGATTTGCATTATTACACATGTAGGTTTCCATAATGGGCACGAGGCCCATAATAGTGCATTGCAGGTTTCTTCAATAGCCGTGGGCCCCATAATAATCACAAGCACTTTTCAATTTGTATAACCTGCAAAGTCCAACTTTTGCTCCCTCTAAGAAATCACGTCGCACCTAATTTTTATCCCCTATTCAGAGATTCAGTTTACTTCCATTACCCGCCACCACTCTGGAAAGTGATAGCTATATCTTTTCAGCATGGTGTGAGGGTTCATGGCATCAAGAATTGGTGGATAATAACAATAATAGGCATTGTTTAACAATTGGTTGGATGATAAATAGCAGAGGAAGTGTTAGAGAGTATGGGACAAATCCCATGACGAGGAATATGTTACCTAACACTGGTAGGCTTATAGTACATTTCTACGTAATAAAATATAGTTATAGTACATTTCTACTTAATCGGAAATTTCCAAGCAGAATACAATATAACCATATACATGAAATGACCACAACACACTATGTATAATTTATTTATGGAATTCTAAGACTTACCATGATCATCAAACTTATCGAGGGGCTGCTTCTCTTCCTAGTAAAGAACAGGCTATGGATGAAGGAAAACAGTATTAAGAAGACCCAGACATGGGATCTTTGTATTTTCCTGAATGACTCCCTACTGATTCATAGTATCCAAGGAAAATAGTTTTTTCAGAATCGATGTTGTGCTCCATGGTGGCTAAAGACGACTGCAGATAATTGTTGTACCAGACTTTTCTTCTCATCAATGGTCCATTGCAAATGTTTTTCAAAAAGCAAATATAGTCGCTGATGCCATCGCTAAGAGAGCATCTGCTGGCCCTAGTGCTACCGTGTGGCTCCATCGACCACCAAATTTTCTTTCTTCTCTTTTAATACATGATTTGGCGCAACTGCCCAACTATAAGGTTGTATGATAATTGTTTTTCTCTGCTTTTTTATTAATGAAAAAATGGGTAGGGGGCCTTCTCCCCCACTGACTTACCCAAAAAAAAGGTAAGCATTCCCTTTCCTAGATGGGATTAGTATCAAATTCTCATCGTCATCTACATCTTTAAAGAGTTGAATGCTTTGACACAATAAATAAGCAAGTTGTCCTAACAGTTTGAATAAACATCAGCTATTCAATTGCTACCAGTGAGTTTATGGCAATCATAAGGAAACCAAGAAGGGAGAGACTTTATACTCCATGTGATAACCAAAGCACACTAATAGCCATATTAGCACAATTGAATGGCTGAAACATAAAACTACAATAAATTCATCCAATTATATAAATTTCGAATATTTGAAAGGTTGTAAGTGAGGGGAAAGAAAAAAGACAAACCTCTAGTGGGAACTTAACAAATGCCGACTCAAAACGATCCTTGCAAAATCTATGGAACCAAATGGTCAAAACTGGAAGTGCTAGAAGCAAGGGTGTTGACTGAGCAGCAAGCTTTGTACTTAGCAATCCCAATAATAGCAACTGAGATATTACTAAGGCAGTAATGATACGACCGTGGACATCAGGCCAGAATGCTGCTCCACTTTCATATTCTTGATTATAGACATTTATAACCTGCAACATAATACAAGGAATTGATGAGAGAGGAAACAAATGACTCAAAATCCATAACCAGATAATTGAAGAAAATGAATATAAATGAGAAAAAAATGCAAATTTAGGAAAATAAAGTTTCTTGTTAATGACATGGTCCTTCGATGATTTCTTAATAAACAATTTAAAGCTGTTTTCTCCGCATTTCAATTTTGATTTCTTAATAAACAATTTAAAGCTGTTTTCTCTGCACTTCAATTTAGTAGGCTAGACGATACTTATGCCCCACCTTAAAGGCACATGCTTGTCAATGCATAATACAAATAAATATGCCTTCCTATGTTAGAAAAACTAAATATGCAATACATCTCCCAACAATGAAGCAAAGCCATGACCAACACCAAATACCTGCTACCCAATCTGAACAACATATTACAATTACCCTACCTAGTAACCTATTTCCCCAATGGCTTAGAGATGGTTATACCCATATCCATTTTGGCGCCATAAAGCTAGCCCTAACTTTTCATGGAAGGAAAAGAATGGAAGCAGTTTCTCGAATTGCTTTGCTAGATTCTAGGTTTCTAGAATACCAGCATGCATGTATTGGAATTGTACAAAAAACCTTGAACGCAGGAACCATATTTGTTACCTTTTTCCCAAATTTAATATCCCTATCAAAGACCCTCATTTGGATTCAACTTTCAAAGTACAGTTACAAATTACAGGCACCAAACAGATTGAAACAGCCACTGTAGCTACACTCCATTATCAAATGGTGTACAGATTACAGAACCATGCTTTTGACATAGCTAACCCTTTATCCCCAGAACAAGAAAATACAACATTGTTTAGCAAAGTTGATAACAATTCCCAACCTGTCTGTCATTATATTCCTAGACAAATCTCTCGAAAAAGGTTACTGGAGTTAATTCCATCTACATGGGTGACAAACTATGAAACTTTTCAAAACCAAGATCAGTCATTGATGCAATCAGATTCTAGCATGACTAGAATGCCAGATCGAACTGTGCGGATAAATTTTCAAAATCAAAGGATAATAGAGAACCAAACCAGTGAAATATTTCCTACTCAATTTCAAGGATTACTACAAAAAGTCTCGGTCATTGCCTTTGATAAAACAGGAAAGCCAGTTTATGAACAAAACACTTCTGATGGCCATACCTGGTTTAACACATGTAATTGCTCTTCTTGTCTTGAAGAAGATTTAGATGATTTTCCAAAAAGAAAAAACAAGAAGAAAAAATCATCTCAACAAAAACTTCATCAAAGATATATGGAGGGTGATTCATCTGTTGGATTACTTGGAGAGAGTTCAGGAAAATGGGATTACTATGTAACATATGGTTGTTCAAACCCACATCCCAAATTGACTGTTTCAGATATCATCCCTTCAGGATGGGATGATCCAGAAGATAAACAGATTCCAGAATGTTTAGCTTTTGATCCGCAAAGTTCAAATTATACCTCAAATTTTCCCCCTCTTCATGATTTTGAGAGACCTCAAGAAAATGAAAAGCATATATGGAAAATTAAGAATCCCAACATAAGATATACTACTGGTTTACAAAAGACCATTTCTCCAGCCGAAGCTAGTTTGAAATGGCAAGCTGAGAATGCCAAATCTCAGAATTTAGCACTACTTCGGATAGAAGAGAAGCAAAATGCAATGTCTACTCAGATGCAGGGATTATCAGGTATAATAGTTCAATTAAAGGAAAGAATTCAATTGTTGCATGAAGAATTAGTGCATATCTTGTATACAGTGAAAGATATCAATGAGCAAACTTATTTGCTAGTTCAAAAAGGGTAAGAGAAAGCCTCCTTGGAAAAACAGCAGCAAAGCCTTGAAAAAGACCTTTGGAAATCCCAATACCAATCCCAATATCCTCAACAACAATACCAATCCCAGTTCCAACCTTTGTTACCAATTCCACATACTCAGGCTTATCCCACATTAAGAAGTTCTGATCCTTTTCCTCCTACGAGAACTCTTTACCCATTTTTACCATTAACAACTGTCCAACCTCCTATTGATTCCTAATTACCAAAACAAGAAACCCAAATGTTTCAAAATTCCGATACTGAATCAGATGTTGTGGCTTCTTTTGTTCCAGCTCAAATGGATATTCCTTTTAAACCCTTGAATGATATGAGTTCTTTTCTTAAGAACTTGACAAAGCAGCCTGAAGATAATCTTCTAAATGAAACCCACTCCTCAGATAATATGTCTGCTACATCTGAAGCATTTATTGAAGATACATCTTCCTCTTCTATGGATTCAAAATCCTTATTGATGATGAATCCTCCAGATCAGCCACCTGAACCTGACCCAGTTATGGAAGAAACCTCAGACCTCCTAACCACCAAGAGCCTCAACCAATCCCCACATATGGTGACTCATCCAAAGGCTTTACAATTGATGACATTCCACTATCTCGATGGAATGACAGATTCAGAGAAATCCAAGGATGGATGCATTCTGAAATGCTCAATCCAGCTAATATGTTAGCCAGTACAATTTCTAAGGTCATTGTTAGGTTAAGAGGATGCCTTTTTGACTGGTACGTAAGTCTTGGAGAATACAGACAAATGCAGTTGAGACATAGTGAGTCCATTATTGAGTTTCTTAATTATCTGGTCTCTGAATTCTCAGGCCCAGTGAAACATGAACAAATTGTTGCAACATGTTCAAATGTTGTTCTTTCAAGAGACAGGATCTTGAAAAACATTTTTCAGAAATGAACAAGAGGTACCATAAGATAGAACGAATTGATGATGTTAACTTGAGGCAATTTTACCTTGAATCTGTACCTCCAACTCTTGGCAAAGAAGCTACAAAAACAATGGAAAATCAGGGGCTCACTATTCAAAACACCAGTTTTGGTGAGTTATATCAATTTGTTCTCCATGCTTTAGAACGACTATGCAACCAAGTTGAATTTGTTAAAGAAATGGAAAAGAATAAGCATTTATTAGGAAAATCTTGTGATAAGCCATATCTCAAGATCAAATGTAATCCAGAAAAAACCTACTTGGAAAAGTGACAAAGACCTCAAACAAAAAAGGAAAAAGAAAAAATTCAAAAGATTTAGATATCTCAGAAGATCAAGATTTCGGGATTTCAGACACAAGAAAGGAGACAGATGCTATGTTTGTGGCAAAAAAGGACATTTTGCAAAAAATTGCCCTAATCAGAAAAACGATCCACCTCCTGTCACAAGTTTTGGATGAAGAAATTGAAGATGATCTAGAATCTGTATTCTCTCTCGATGATGAACCGACTCCAGAAACCCTATTGTCTACTGCATATTCAGATGACAATGAGGTAAATGAAATAAGCAACACATATCTCAGAGATATTGTCTCCACAGGAAAATCATGCACCCCAATAGCCTTGATCCAAATACTTCCTGAGCATTATGCCAAACCTTTGTCCATAACAACAATTTTTGACACAGGACCATCCGCTAGTATCCTAAAATCAGATTTGCTGCCAAAACAGTTTTGGGAAACATGTAACCAAACCTTTCGAGCTGCTAATGGTGAAAAATTTACCATAAACTAGATTAGCAAACCCATTTTGATAAAGCTTTTTCTAAAACTAGTTATCCAGCACAAACTGTTAGGATCCTATTTACCCAACAAAGAACTTTTACTTGGATTTGATGTCTTACACCAGGTAAAACTCCAGTGGACCTGCAAAGGATTACATTATAGGAACCTAACCTTACCTTGGATTGCCTCCTTAGACCAACCACACAGCCTAGAAACCATTCAACAAAAAATTTTGTCAAACTGCTGTGCTAATTCTTACACTAAGTTTCTCAAAAAATGTACAAACCCTCTTTGGAGAAAGCAGAATTTTTATGTTAAATTACCTTTCAAGAAGAATGAGGACATAAATCCCACAAAAGCTTCCCACAGAGTTTTTAATCCAGATCTTTTGGAACAAAGCTAAACTAGAAATTCAAGATTTGATAAAGGAGCAATTAATCGAACCTACCAGTTCTCCTTGGGCTTGTGAAGGCTTTTATATAAATAAAAGGGCAGAACAAATTCGAGGAAAACTTAGGTTAGTAATCAATTATCAACCTTTGAATGCATTTCTTGCAGAAGATAGATTCCCCCTGCCAAACCAAACTGCACTATTTTCTCAAATTTCTCATGCACACATCTTTTCTAAATTTGATTTAAAATCAGGATTTTGGCAAATAGGAATTCATCCAGATGATCGTCCTAAAACAGCTTTCTGTCTGCCAAATTATCATTTTCAATGGACTGTCATGCCTTTTGGTTTAAAAAATGCACCTATATATTTTCAAAAAGTTTTAAGCCACATTTTTTAACCAAACTCAACACAGGCATTGATATATATAGATGATATACTCCTCTTCTCTTCTGATCTTGATAGTCATATACTTCTATTAGAAAAATTCTATTCCCTGTGTTGTAAATATGGTATTATGCTTTCTGAAAAGAAATGTGTTTTTGCTACAACATAAATTGATTTCCTTGGTATGCATTTCCATAACGGAATGTATAAACTTCAGCCTCATATAGCAAAACACTTACTACAATTTCCAGATATTCTATCTTCCGTAATGCAGATTCAGCAATTTCTAGGAATTGTAAATTATATGTCCCCTTGTATTCCTAAGCTTGCTCTCTTCACTAGTCCACTCTATCTCCTTCTGAAGAAAAAAGCACCACCATGGACAAAAAAAAACAGACTGAGTGCGTTCTTGAGCTCAAAAGATTTTCTCAATATCTTCCTTCTTTAAAAATCCCATCTACAGGTAAAGGATTTTGCAAACTGATGCTTCGGATGAAATTTGGGCATGCATTTTACTTGAAGAAAAAGATAAAGAACGGATGATTTGCGGATATAAAAGTAGAAAGTTCAAAGAATCTGAACTTCATTACCACTCTACATTTAAAGAAATCCTTGCAGTTAAAAGAGGAATTGAAAAATTCCAATTTCATCTAATAGGACATTCTTTCTTAATAGAGATGGATCTGTCAACTTTTCTAAATATGCTCAGATTCAAAAACAAGATTCTTCCAAATCCACAATTACTCAGATGGGCAAGTTGGTTTTCCCAATGGAATTTTGAATATAAACATATTTCTGGAAAGAACAATATCTTAACTGATATGTTTTCTCGAAAGAAATTTTCTGAAGATATTGTTCTTCAAATCGTCCCCTTTTTGGAACCTAAAATCGGAATGGATGAGAATGAACCAAGAGATATTCCTAATGAAATATATGACATCACCCTCACCAAGACAAAGGAAGCACAAAATGAGACTATGCAACAAAAAATGCACGAAATATTAATCAAAAATCATGGAGAATGTTTTCAAGGAATTCGATGCCATCCTACATATCCATTTTTATCCTTATTCCAGACCAGACACTATTATAATATGCCAAAAGAAGGTCTTTGTTTTCTATGGTACCTTACCCAAAACCACCATATCTGTTTTAATTTCCATGTGCGAAATTATCTTACCTTAGACATTGTCATTTCCTACAATGGTATCAGAGCATCTATGCATCTATGCATCTAAATCGTATCAGAGCATTTAGATGCATAGATGCATGCTCTCTCAAACAGATTAAAGGAAGGGCATAAACAACTTGAGTAAGAGAAATGAAAGCTTATAAACATCATAAACAACTTGAAGGAAATCAAGCAAACATACCAGAAATAGAGCATAAAGAAGACCAAAGGAAAGAAGAACGAAAGTAGCACACCAAAGCAATAGATCTAGACTAAGAGGCTCTAAGCAGCTCTCTGAACTAAACAAACAACCTACAAGGCCTTTTATAGGCATCGGACTTGAAATCCGGATTCCAAAATAAAATAAAAATAAACAGGTGGTTGGACAGGTGTCATGAACAAGACAGGTGGCCGACATGAATAGTGGACATGTGTCATGAACAGTGGACAGGTGGCCGACATGAATAGTGGAATCATCCTTATCTTGAACAGTAGAGTCATCCTTATCTTGAACAGTAGAGGTACCCTTATCTTGAGTAGTAGAGTCATCCTTACCTTGAACAGTAGAGGCATCTTGAACAGTAGAGTCATCCTTTAATCTGTGTCATAATCTAAGGACAATCCATCTGAATCATAACTTGGTGAAGAATGGTTGGATGGGCTATGTGAGGGTCCAATATATGAATCATCACTGGAGCTATCAATTTGTCCCTCAGGGGGTGGAGGATGGTCAGCAAGCCATATGTGTAATTGATGCAGAAGGGCAGCACCTTGGGGAGTCTCATCATTCCATATTGTTGTTCCTGTATAGACATCCAAAGGAATCTATTCTGGCTGGATTCTGTTAATGTAGCACATGAGGATTTTTAGCTCTTTCCATAGCTCAGTTTGAAATAACTAAAAGTTCAGGAGATTAGAATCATACCATCCAATGGTTTGAATATGGGGGTGTTGGGTGATGGAAGTATGTTCAGCATAAATAGAAGATTGCAGGTCTAAGTGAAAGGGTATAATGACATAAGGTCTGTGATAATAATCAAAGGATTCAGTCCATTGATTATAGTGGTAATGTTTTAATAGGAATTTGTAACAGTTGAAAGCTCTAGGGTTGGGATGGACATAATTACTCCATTGTAGGAAATGACAATGTCTGAGGTAAGATAATAATTTTCGCACATGGAAATTAAAACAGATATGGTGGTTTTGAGTAAAGTACCATAGAAAACAAAAGGCTTCCTTAGGCATATTATAAAAGTGTCTGGTTTGGAATAAAGATAAAAATAGATATGTAGGATGGCATCAAATTCTTTGAAAACATTCTCCATGATTTTTTATTAATATTTCGTGCATTTTTTTTTTGCATAGTCTCATTTCGTGCTTCCATTGTCTTAGTGAGGATGATGTCATATATTTCATCAAGAATATCTCTTAGTTCATTCTCATCCATTCTGATTATGGGTCCCAAAAAGGGGACGATTTGAAGAACAGTATCTTCAGAAAATTTCTTTCAAGAAAACATATCAGCTAAGATATTGTTCTTTCCATAAATATGTTTATATTCAAAATTCTATTGGAAAAACCAACTTGCCCATCTGAGTAATTGTGGATTTGGAAGAATGTTGTTTTTGAATCTGAGCATATTCGGAAAGGTTGACAGATCCATCTCTATTAAGAAAGAATGTCCTATTAAATGAAATTGGAATTTTTCAATTCATCTTTTAACTGCAAGGATTTCTTTAAATGTATAGTGGTAATGAAGTTCAGATTCTTTGAATTTTCCACTTTTATATCCGCAAATCATCCGTTCTTAGGCTATATGAATATTGTTCCACCATTCTGTTGTACCTTGGTCATATCCTCAATCAGATCATAAATAACCATATCTCTTCTCACTACTTCCATCCATGTCCCTTTGGGCCTTCCCCTAGCGCTTTTAGAGCCTTCCACATGAACCAAATCACCCCTCCTAATGTGTGTTGTATTTGGTTTATGCTGCGTATCGCCTATTGGAGCCACCGCTAAGTTCCCTTGTATGTATTAAATCTGAACTCTATCATTTCTCTTGCCACTCATCCATCTCAACATTCTCATCTCAGCTACACTAATCCTATGTACATTGGAGAAGCGGAGTACAAGGCTAAAATCAATAACTCCTCAAATCAAAGGACTGCCCTTACTTGGTAACTTGGGAGAGGAGGGGGGAGCAAGAGAGAGCGAGGGATGCTATCAAGAGAAGATTGAGATAGAGTGGGTTGGCAACCAATTGGAGAGGGTGTGGGATGAGAGAGAGGGGGCACACTACTGAAAGAGTGAAATGAAGAAAGAGAATGGGAAAAGTCGCCTGCACTATAAGGGTGACATCATGCACCATCACAATGTGCTAATATAAGAACGAGAGAGAAAATGATATAGAGAAAAAAGGAAAGAAAGAAATGGAATAATGAAAGACAAGGGCCACGATGGTGGTGATGCCATCAGGACATGATAATCATTTTTCAAATGAAATAGTGGGGTTCATACATCATGTGTACATACAAAATGCTATACCTTTCTCTCAGCATCCATGATTTTGCATCATGTCATTTTGCACTTCAATGATTCTAAATGACATGAAATTTTGGACGATTTAGATGGGACCATACTTATGATCATCTTAGAATAAATTCACGACACCGATCTCAGCCAAGAGTCCAAGACAATGAGAACATCGTCGTCTGATCAAATGTTATGGATGACAGTTTCAGCTGAGGATTTAGACTACACCTCCCAGATAGCTAGTCACGATCCCGGGCAGCATGGTACATCTCTTGAGCAATGGGTGCAAGTTTCTAAGGCACCATCCATAATTTTTTGTGCTCATGGGGATCGTGAGTGTAGAACATGATAAACGGGCAAGAGCCTCCACCTTCTAGCAATTGGTCCCATCGAAATAGTTGAAAAAGATTTGCCATTCAAAATCACCATCATGCAAAAAACAATGCAATGCAAAATAGTAGGGGGTGAAATAAAACAGGCTGCAAGTGTCAATAAAATAAAACATGCCGCATTTTTAGTATTTACATTTATGTTTTGGCTTGTGAAATACTAAAATTGTAAGTAGCTGAATCAACCCAACGTGTATCTGAAAATGCCGATAATATCCTATTGACATCATCACCATCATTATTTTGTCCTTTCACTATTTTAATTTATTCATTCTTCATTATTTTCTCTCACTCTCATAATAACACCATCATGAGGGCGATGTCCACCAAGCTCTTTTTTTTTTTCCTTTCCCCCATTCAGCAGTGTGCACCCCCCTTCAAATATCATGACCCTACCGACGGGCAGTCTTATTTTTACTTCTCTCTCTCTCTCTACCGACAGTCAGTCTTATTTTTACTCTCTCTCTCCCTCTCTCTCTCTCTTTCTCTCTCACTCGACATGCAATGTGTAAGTTTTAATACTCGTTATAATTTTTACCATGAACTTTTGTTGTACCATGTTTTTCCTTGCTTTTATTATTTTGAATTTTTAATTAGTTTTATAGTTTTTTGTTTGCTGAGGGTATGGCCCTTAATAAAATAGAATAGTGGAACAAGACTTGCGCCGACCCAAATAGATGGGATAATGCTCAGATGGCAATGATGAAGACAAATCAGTTTTATAGTCTTTTATGTTTAAAGAAATGGTCCAACAGCTGTTAGACCAGTTTTCTCCAGACCAGCCCCTTCCACAGTTTGAGCAACGGTCCGGTCCTTGTAACACTAGTTCAAGTAAATACTCACCCATGTTATGTGTGTTGGGTTTTTGTGCCCATTTAAAGGTCTTATGAGAGCATGTAATGAATTATATGATAGTGGAACAATGAACTCTAGTGGGATCATAATTCAGAAGGACCGAAGTTGGCAATATTGATGCTGAGAACTCAAACTAGACTTGACGAGCTAGGCCAGTTGAGCTCTGAAACCCTATGATACCTGGGCATTTAACACAACCAAAAAGGGTTAGCAGGGTTTATCCTTGATGAGGTCGGAGAGATGCCCAAGGTAATAAGGGACAATGTGACCCTTCTGTGCGATTGGTAGGCCTAAAAGGACAAGGGACAAATCCTTATCAAAGACCATCACTCTGCATGTACATATAATAGCCGTACTGGGAAGTGAACACCATTGAGCGTGTTGCATTTATATGTACTAAAGATAACCCCCATGCACCAATTGCATTGTGTGTACAGAGGTCTATGTGACTTAGGCTTGTCCCTAGGGGGAACTTATAATACATAGATTAGGATTGTGTTCTCATCACCTATTGGCTAGCTTTGGAAGTCCAATCATGAACTCCTGCAATGGACTGTAGGTCATAGGAATTAATGGGTCAGTTTAAAAAGTGAGTGCCTCAGTATTACGCATTTTTTCTTAACAAAGTTGGATCTTATTCCCATCAAATTAATTTAGAAATAATTAATTTGGTTATCAATGACTTTTAGATTATATAAAATAAATTTTTAGAAGTCCCTAGATATTTTATTTTATTAAAATTGATTTATGAATAAGCTTAAACTATATTTTCGAGTATTTAACTATTCAAAAGGAAAATGAAAAATACTTAATTGTTTTCTAAAAATCATTTCTTGCTTTTAAAATTATTAAGACATGTGGGAGCCCATTATACTTTAGGAGCCTCACCTATCTAGCACTTTTTATGAAGGTGTGGGGTCCATAAGTGCCTCCATGGGTGCATGCCCCACCTCTCTCCCTATCTTTCTATTTTGTAAAGGCTTGTGTCATAAGCCACTCTTTTGATTGTAACAATATAGGAAACTTTTGAAAAGAGGATAATTGAAATTTTCAAAAGTAGCATGTGCAAAGAATGATTGGAAATAAAAGGAAAGTGCATTATATTTTCTCTACATTCCATATTTGATGGGATTAGATTAAGCAAGATGAGGGATAAGATTCTAACACCTTCCATAAAATCATGATTGCGAATCAATGGATTGTATGACTAAGATATCTCACCCTACAGTTCTCTTACGATCAATGGTCTAGATCAAATCTCCATAAGGATAGTTAAACCCAACAAACCCTAACCTTGACCTAAAGCTCAATGGGTTGTCTATAAAATATCTCACTGGGTTGTCTCTTCTACACTACACTTAACCTAAAGCTCTCTCTCTCTCTCTCTCTCTCTCTCTCTCTCTCTCACCCTTCAAACGTGGCATGCCACCCTCTCTCATCTTCTCTATCTCTCTCTCTCTCTCTCTACCTCTCTAACTCTCATACACTCTCTAAACCCTATAAAAGTGGCACGCCCTATACTAGATATATTGTTAGAGGTGGCACGGCCCACTTAGAGAAAAGAAGAAAAAGGCCCAAACTTTGTTCCACTTGCTCTCATATTCTTGACGGGTTTCTAGCAAATGCTTCCCAAAGTTGTGAGATCTAAGAAAGACATTGATCCCGTGCACCATCGGTGGAGGAGACCCAGTGTGGGGTGTATCAAGTCCAATTGAGGTAATTTTTTGGCATCTCTTTTATTTTACTACACTTTATGTTTCTTATTCCCAAGATCAAGTCTATGTAATTTTTGTTTATATAATAAAGAATTGTTAAAGTGGTAGCAAGTGAGAATCCATCTTCGGAGTTTTATTTGTTTATTTGAGTTCTTATTGTAATCTTTGGAGTTATGTAAGTGTGCTAGACAGTTTGGAAAAAGAAAAATTTTAAACTATATAAACCGTGCCAGTTCACATTGTCCGCTTTTATTGGTATCCGAGCAATAGTTTCTTGCTGCCACTATATTGTTTTATGTTATTATTTTGGTACTTTTGGGACAAGAGAACATGGCAACAATAAGTTTCATTGTTGAAATCTTAAAGACCGAAACGTTCGATGGTACAAACTATGCCTCATGGAAGCGCAAAATAGGCTATGTGCTCTATGAGGAGGGTTCGCACAATATCCTCACTAAGGCTCCACGGTCTCAGCATAGAGGGAAGGCATCTTAGGCTATGAGAGATGCATATGCCGAATGGGAGCGAAAAAATACACTCGCACGGATATCCTACTCGTGGCTATGCACTACTCGTATGCATCCAAGTATGAGCCAATTAAGACCGTGCAAAAGGGATGCATGAATGGCACGAGAAGGAATTTGCTGATCCTTCTCTCATGAGGAAGACTCTTGCCATGAAGAAGTAAAATGATTTGAAGATGGCCGAAGGAGGGAAGATAGCCGAGCATGTTCACGCGCTCAAAGCTCTTATTTGTGAGTTGGAGGCAATCGAGATGCAGCCTAATGAACCCATGAAGTCGTTCACTTACCAAATACTCTCTCCTCCTCATGCCTTCCTTTGCTCCTAGGCTAGAGGAGCTTATTATTTGCTTAAAGCCGAGGAGGAGAGAAAGAATGCACACAATGCACCAGCACCCAAAGATACAGTGCACATGGTAAATTCTAAACCTTACTTTAAGCCAAACAAGGGTAAGGGGAGGTTCAATAATAAGAAAAGGAATGAGGAAAAGAAAAAGGGAGAGAGAGAACAAGAAAATAATAGGGGAAAGAGAGAAAAGACAATGCTTTGTGTACAAGAAAGTTGGGCATATAGCTAAGAATTGTTGGTTTAACATAAACAATGGTGAAAATAGAGAATATGCATGTGTTGTCGTTGCGAGCATGCTAACCAACCCCAATGAAACACAAAGCATCTTTATGTATTGACTCAGGTGCTACAGCCTACATGTCATACACCAAAGATTGTTTCCGCAATTTTAAACCTATGGGGCAGAGTAAGCAACATATCTACATGGGAGGAAACCAAAAGACCAATACATGTGCTTGAAATGAAGAATGGGCAAATTGTGGTCCTAAAGCAAACACTTTATGCTCCCGATATTAGGAATTGTTTGGTTTTAGTCCCAAAGATGGCTAAGGCTGAGTTTGTCACCATCTTCTCTGCTGATAAGGTGACAGTTAAAAACTACAGTGAAGTTGTTATGACTGGTCTTCTCAAAGACAAACTTTTTATTATTGAAATAAAGGAAGAAGTTACTTATGTCTCGTCTCCCACTCATGAGAAAGATGCTTTTCTATGGCATATGTGCTTTGGGTACATGAGTTACAAAAGAATGGAGAGATTAAGAAAAGATGGTATTTTAGGAAACTACAAAGGGGATTTATTAGAAGTGTGTGAATCATGTGTACAAGGAAAATTAATAAGGAAAAATTCTATCGGGGCACAAAGAGCTTCTAATGTTTTAGAAATCATCCATAGCGACATGTGGTCCCATGAATGTGGCAACCAAAAGCCGCAAAAGATATTTCAGCGCTTTTATCAAAGACCACTCGCGATATGCCCATATTTACCTTATGCACTCAAAAACTGAAGCCTTAGAACGATTTAACAAGTACAAGGCCGAGGTAGAAAACCAAACAAGCCAAAAGATAAAAGAAAGGGCGGAGAATACTCCTCACATATCTCTAGCGACTTATATGTAGAGCATAGTATTATTATTCATCAATACACCATACCTTATACTCCCGAGCAAAATAGAGTTGCCGAGAGACACCTTGGTAGAAATGATGAGAAGAATGATGGGGAATGCAAAGCTCTCCCTTGACTTTTGGGGAAAAGCAGTATTGGCGACAGGATATATCCTGAACTGTGCACCCACTAAGGCTGCTCCTCTTACCCATCATAAGATATTCACTGGTTGTACTCCATCCCCTAAGCACCTAAGAGTCTGGGGCTGTTCTGCCCATGTCCTAATCTCATATCAAAATAGGACTAGACTTGATCCCAAGACTATTAAATGTGTATTCATTGGCTACCCTAACCATAGTAAGGGGTATCGATTCTACAACCTTGGGCAGTCATAGAAAGCCAAGCCACCCACGTCTTTGAGGACAAGTTCCTTGAAGCAAAAACTAGTCGTAAGCAAGCTGATCTCTAAGAGATGGCTAGTGACAAGGTTGTGTCTCGAGAACCCAAATCACTACTTAGGAGAAGTAACCGTATTAGAAGACCACCCGATTTCTTCACCACCTAGGAAATACTATGAGAGAGTTGGGGATGAGCCAGATCATGAGCCTACCACATATCAAGAAGCCATAACTTGTCCTAAAAAGAACCACTGGGTAGAAGCCTACAAGTCCATTACCCAAAACCAAGTCTGGGAGTTAGTATCTTGACCTCAAAACTGTAAGGCGATTCGCCCAAAAGGAAGGGATTGACTATGATGAAACCTTTTCTTCTGAAACTTCCATCCATTAGAATCTTAATAGCCATAGCTGCCTATTTTGACTTTGAGGTCCATCAAATGGATGTGAACACAGCCTTTCTCAATGGGGAATTAGAAGAAGAAATATACATGAAACAATCTGACGGTTTCGAAGAGAAAGGAAAGGGGAACCTAGTTTGTAAACTTAAAATATCCCTTTATGGCCTAAACCAAGCATCACCCCAGTGGTACATCAAATTTCAAGAGACCATGTCTCAAGCGAGGTTTACATCGAATGAGGAAGACTACTTGCATTTATAACAAGGTCAATGGGAATGATGTTGTATTCATATCACTCCATGTGGATGATATGCTAATAGTTAGTAGCTCAATGGTCCTTGTGTTGGAAACAAAAGAATTCCTTTCATGACACTTTGATATGAAAAATCTAGGGGAAAACTTCATATGCGTTAAGCATCAAGTTAATAAGAATTGAGAAAATTGAACCATTCAACTTTCTCGAGCAACTTACTGCAAAAGAGTACTGGAAAAGTTTAAAATAGACAAGTGTAAGCCCATATCAATCCCTATCGATAAGAAGACGAAACTTAGTTCACAAACGTGTCGTAGAGAGGATAACGAGAAAAAAGCCATGGAAAGAATCCCGTATCGCAATTCAGCAGCATCTCTGATGTATGTCATGTCAGGAACAAGACCAGACTTGTCCTATGCTATGAACATCATTAGCTGGTTCCAATGCAACCCTATGATTGAGGATTGGAAGGCGATTAACTGAGTTCTAAGGTACTTAAAAGGAATTGAGAACTATGTGCTAACTTATGAGGGAGAATCATCAATTGTTGTGCAAGGGTATATATATGTGAGTTACCAAGGTGACCCCGATGACAAGAAATCCACATCAGGATATGTGATGATTGGAGGTGGTGATGTTCCTTGGAAATCAAAGAAACAGAATGTTGTGGCATCATCCACCATAGAATCAAAATACATAGCATGTTGTCTAGCAGCCAATGTGGTTGTATGGATAACGAAGTTTCTTACTCGATTACAGTTTGAGCCCGTACAAATGAGCATGAGTAAGGATCTTCTGCAACAGCCAAGCCGCAATTGGTGTGGCTAAGGAACCACAGTTTCACAAGAAATCCAAGCATATCAAGCCATGTTATTATCATGTTCGATATGAAGTACAGCTTGGAGAGATCGAGATCACATATTCCCACAGAGGTAATGGTTGCAAACCCTTTGACAAAGAGGCTAGTTGCAAATGCTTATGTTAAACATGTACATAGGATGGGGCTGAGAGAGAGAGAGTAAGGCCTTTAAAGGCCAAGTGGGAGATATTGGGTTTTTGTCGTCATTTAAAGGCCTTACAAGATCATGTAATGAATTATATGATAGTGGAACAATGAACTCTAGTGCGAGCATGGTCCAGAGGGACCGAGGTTGGGAAATATTGATGTTGAGACTCAAACTATGCTTGAACAGCTAGGCCAATTGAGTTCTAAAACCCTAGGATACTTGAGCATATAGCACATCCGAGAAAGGTTAGTAGGGTTTCCCTTTGATGAGGTCGGAAGATGCCTAAGGTAGGCCTAAAGGGAAAAGAGTCAAAGCCTCATCAAAGACCATCACCCAGTATGTACATATGAAAGCTATATCGGGACGTGAACAACCATTGAAGGTGTTGCATGTACATGAGCTAGAAATAGCCCCCATGCACCAATTGCGATGTGTGTGCATAGGTATGTATGACCTAGGTTTGTCCCTTAGAGGGGAAACATGTAGTCAATAGACTAGAATTGTGTTCTCATCACCTATTGGTTGGCTTTGGTAGTCGTATCATGAACCCCTATAATGGACTGGGGGTCATGGGAAATATTATGTCAGTTTGAGAAAGTGAGTATGTAATGATTTAAAAAGCGGACTGCCCAGCGCCTAGGCGGTCCATCCCTGGGCGGCTGCCTAAGCGGTACGGAACCCGCCTAGCGCCCAGCCCTGGGCAGCCGCCCCAAGGCGGAAATCCATTTCAGTGGGGGAAATTTGGTCATTTTTCCTTGTTTTTAAGGCCCAAAATTTAGGGTTTTAAGTTCATTTGAAACCTAAAACTTGTTTGAGCCAAATTTAGAGAGAGAAAACCACAAAAAACTAGATTGTAGTGAATTTTTCAAGATCGAAGGGTTACTCAAAGTTAACCAAAGTTAATCAAAACATCACCCATTGGTACTATATTTACTTTTTGATGTTTTGCAAAGTTATTAGGGGGTGTTTTAGAAGATTTTGAGCATTTAGAAACATCTTTGAGGTAAAAGTTTGAAGATTGAGCAATCAAACTCAGTTACTCAAAGTAAGTGATTTTTTTTATTACTTTAGCCTTTAGTAATTTGCATTATTTTTTAGATGTCTTCTTCGGGATCTAATAACAGTGATGATCCCGGATGGAAATACGATTATAACCCAGATCCTAATGATGAAAATTGCATAAGATGCAATTTTTGTGAAAAGGATACAAAAGGGGGCATAACCGGTTAAAGAAACATCTTGCCGGTATCAGGGGGGATGTTGCCCAAGTAAAAAGGCTCCTGATGTTGTTAAAGAGGAAATAAAGAATTTTATGAACTTGGTAAAAATGAAAAATGATGAGAGATTGCCTCTATAGTAGAGATTAGGTCTGGGGTTCGAGTCAATTTTGATAATGATGATAGTGATGAGGAAAGGATTGGGGAGGGATGTCATGAGGTTGAGCAATCCATTATTAGGGGAAAGGGGAAGGGAGTTGTAATTGCTTCTGGTTCTGGGACTAAGAAGCCTCGTGTTAGAGGCCTTATGGATAGTTTCTTACCTCGGCCTGACCTTAAGATTGCAGGAAAGAAACCAAAAAAGAAAACCACCATTGAAAATAGAATCAAGAAGGAAGAGAGAGATAGAGCTGCGTATTATTTGGCTGCATGGTTTTACGAGGCGGGCAATCCTTTTAATACAGTTCGCTTGAGCAGCTTTTATGCTGCCGTAGAAGCAATTGGCCAATTTGGCCCTGGGATGAAACCCCCAAGCCCATATGAGCTTTCAGAGCTTTTTTTAAAAAAGGCAGTGAGTGCCACAAAGGAAGCTGTAGAACTTAAGAAAGATGCATGGGCTCAGTATGGGGTTTCTCTTATGAATGATGCTTGGAGTGATACGAAGAGAAGAAGTCAAATGAATTTGCTTACGAATTGTCCAGTAGGGACTGTTTTTTTGAGGTCTATTGATGCCTTTGATCATATCCATGATGCCCATTACATATTTCAAGTGATAGATAAGGGAATCAAGCAGGTTGGCGAGCATCTTGTTGTACAGGTTGTCACAGACAATGCTGCTGCTAATGTTGCTGCATCTAATTTGTTGCGCATAGCATATCAAGGAATCTTTTAGATACCATGTGCAACACATTGTATAGACCTCATGCATGAGGCTCTTGGCGGTTTAACCGAGATATCAGGTGCAGTGAAGAAGGCCAAGTATGTTACAAATTTCATTTATAGCCACCATATCACCTCAGCATGATGCGTATCTTTACAAAGAAGAAAAAGATTGAGGCCTGGGGTTACGAGATTTGCAACCAGGTACTTATGCCTAGATAGCATACATTCGAGTAGAGTGCAGTTGAGGCAAATGTTTACCTCGAATGAGTGGAGAGCATGCAAGTGGTCTAAGGCTCACGTTGGGAAGAAGGTGAGAGATATTATACTTTATAAGGCTTTTTGGCGAGGTGTGAAGGACGCTCTTAAAGTATTTTGTCCTCTTATCAAAGTCTTTCGCATGGTTGATAGTGACAAGCCTTCTATGGCCGATATATATGATGCTATGGAGAAATACAAAAGAGAGATCGCCCAAAATTTCAATGATGAAGAAACCCGCTACAAGCCTATTTGGGAGATTATTGATGATAAGTGGGATAAGCAGCTACATCGGCCACTGCATGCAGCTGGTTATTTTTTTTACCCAACTTTGTTTTATATTGACAAGGATATACAAACAAATGACACAATTATTGATGGATTTAATAAGTGTGTAGAGGTGCTAGTCCCTGATCTTAAAATGCAGGACATTATATGCGTTGATGAGCTGATAAATTACAAGTGCTCATTAATGTCTTTTGGGAGTCCAATGGCGATGAGGCAAAGGACCAAAATTAATCCATGTATTAAATATTATTATCTTAAAAATATTCTTAAGTTCATCTTCATCAAGTTCAACTATTCAAGTAATCAAGTATTTATATTATTTATTTATTATTTTTTTTATTTCTTTTCAGCCCATTGGTGAAGCCAACATGAGCGTAGTTCTCCAAATTTACAAAAGTTGGCCATTTGGATCTTAAACCTAACCACTTCTTCATCCGGTTGTGAGCGCAATTAGAGTACTTGTGAAGGGGTAAGGCCATTAGGGTAATTTGTATAATTTTATAAATAATACATGAACCATAGATATTAGATTTTAATTAGTTCACTTTCATTTATTTTGTTAGGTTCATACAAAGAAAAGGAATAGGCTTGAATCAAAGAAGCTCAATGACCTTGTCTATGTCAAGTACAATCGATTCTTGAAGGATAGATTTGTTAAGAGAGATAATAGAAACCCCATCAGATCAAAAATATGGACAATGCTATGGAGTAGTTAGCTAATGATGATGAGGTTGAGGGGCACGAAGGATTGACATGGGACATGGTCATGGATGCTTCAGGGACATCAGTTGACCCTCCAAAGGCCACTAGAGCTTCTACATAGAGAACATGGGTGGAGGAAGAAGAGGCAGATTCACAGGAAAAGGAGAAAGACTAAGTCGCAATATGTCGAGCTCTTTTGATTAGGGTGTGGGGCCCACAAGTGCCTCCATGGGTGGCAAGCCCCACCTCTCTCCCTTTCTTTTTATTTGTAATGGTTTGTGTCATAAGCCACTCTTTTTATTGAAACAAGATAGGAATCTTATGAAAAGAGGCTAATTGAATTTTCAAACGTAGCATGTGTAGAGAATGATTGGAAATAAAAGAAAAGTGCATTATATTTTCTCTACATTCTATATTTCATGGCATTAGCTTAAGGAAGAAGAGAAATAAGGTTCTAGCACTTTCCATAAGATCATGATAGCTAATCTATGGATTGTATGGCTAAGATCTCTCACCCCGCAGGTCTCCTATGATCAATGGTCTAGATCAAATCTCCATGAGGATGGCTAAACCCTAGAAACCCTAACCCTAGCCACAAATCTATAAAATATCTCAATGGGTTCTCTATACTACACTTGACCTAAAGCTCTCTCTGTCTCTCTCCTCTTAGGTGGCAAGCCAACCTCTCTCATCTTTTCTCTCTCTATCTCCCTAACTGTCATGCCCTCTCTAAACCCTAGAAGGGGGCACGTCCCATACTAGATATATTGTTAGAGGGGGAACATCCCACTTAAAGAAAGAAGAGAAAGGCCCATACTTTGTTCCACTTGCTCTCATATTCTTGAGGGGTTTCCACAAGGCTTCCCAAAGTTGTAAGATCTAAGAAAGGCCTTGATCCCGTGCTCTATCGGTAGAGGAGACACAATGTAGGGTGTATCAAGTCCAATTGGGGTAATCTTTTGGCATCTCTTTTATTTTACTGCACTTTATGTTTCTTGTTCTCAAGATCAAATCTATGTAATTTTTGTTTATGTAATAAAGAGTTGTTAAAGTGGCAGCAAGTGATAATCCATTTTTGGAGTTTTATTTGTTTATATGAGTTCTTATTGTAATCTTTGGAGTTATGTAAGTGTGCTAGCCAGTTTGGAAAAGGAAAAATTTTAAACTATATAAACCGTGCTAGTTCACATTGTCCACTGTCAATATGTTAGCTCCTGATTACAAACTTAAGTTCTCAAGCATAACTTTGTGTTCCCCTAGGATCAGTGAAGGAATTCGTTGGACTGATAGTAAGGCTTATGTCTCTTGCTTAACACTCTTCTTCCACCAAGGTTCCTGGACCTAGGATACAAATCTGTCGATGGCTCCTCAATGACTCCAAATTTGCTGCAAGCTCATCCCTTGTCCATTGGGATCATGATGGGCTACAGCCTCATTCTCGGAACCCTACTCTCAACTCGCTTTTGT
Source organism: Amborella trichopoda (assembly GCF_000471905.2). The sequence goes on from NW_006498404.1 coordinate 6,833,653, forward strand.
CAGAATATTCTCGAGTGTAGACTAGGTTTTCTGTGTTACAAGGAGAAAGCAATTAATGCAACAGCTTAGTGATAGGCCGTAAGCAGTGCAATATAATAATATTTCCTTTTTCATTATGGATCCAGCTTTTTTATGCTTATTCTTTTTAACAGGTTCGTTGAAGTCTACATACCTTTCAATATGAAAGGAGTCTTTAGCATATCTCATTTCCAAAATTTTCATTAAGGGAAGATCATGAATTTATTAAGATTTGGCAGTTACATTTGATATTTCACTTTGAGGGATGCCATTGCTGAGTGCACTGAGGTCAAAAGTACTCCAAAGGTGGTACTGTTTAAATGTAACAATAACCATAAGGAGGTCCATCTTTCCTTTTTTTCCTGATAAGAGAGAGGTCCATGTGTCAAACTCTTGCTTAGTAGTCAAATAATCCGAATTTTGTCCACAAATTGTACAACATATAAATGCTTTGAAACAAGAATACATGGAACGATTAAATAAGTCACAGAATACAACTCTTCATGTTCAAGTTCTAGAAACTTGGCGATATCACGAGGATGTTATAAATTTACAATGCCTCTTCAAAGAGAACTTTCAAAGTAAGATTTTAGGTATTGGATTTAATATCTTTTGGACCTGAAGTTAAGAAATCAAGATTACAGATATGCCGAGGATAAATCAAGATCACAGATATGCCAAGGAAGCTCACAGTTTGCAAAGTGCAAGATAATCCCTTGGCATCAATTTTTTAATGCTCTTAAGATGATAGGAGACATTACCAAATCCATTCTTTATGAGACACTTTGGCTCAACATGATCTACTGGAAAGCAAAACAGCCTGACGTTGTTCATGCAATGCATGTGGAAAGACCTTATTTTTGACATGTGAGAGATTTTGAATTACTTTTGCTTCTTTTCCTCTCTCCCCTTTCGAGTTGATGGATATGTTGACACAGACTGGAGTGGTTGCCATATACTCAACCATCTGCAGCATCCTTTTGTAACTTCATAAACATGCTTTTTTATTATGTAAATCTGAGAATCAGGATACAATCTCAATGCGTATCCTTACAGGTCGGTAGGGTAATAGCAAGAATGGTTTTCTTATATGCTCCAACTCTCTTATTGAAGATGCATGTACCACCAGAATTACTAGTATTCCATTTTTTATGAACATACAAAGTAATTGGCGGCAAATACATGGATAAACATCATTGCTGCATGCTTACTATGAGTATCCACTAGGGGATTTGTTTACCAAATCCACTGCATGATTGTGCCATCAATACTTGGCAACCCTATGGCCATGGTTCAGTCATATCAGTTTGATGTGAGTATAGAGGCACACATGGTTGATATTTTCATTTTAGACTTTATTGTTGTGTAGTGTTTCTTTAATTTTCCTTCACCAAGGGAATCGCTATGGTTATATACAAGCACAACGGTACGTAGCTTTTGCATTCATAAATACCACTATAGAGTAGGGTGGAACTCCAGTATCGAAAACATTGTCCTTTACATATCTGGCTTTCTTTCCCCAAAAGTTTGACTCTGCTTACAGAATCCAACATTATAACTGACAAACTGCCATGTCATTATGTACTTATGATGTAGGGAAATTTGAGGAAACAGTAAAATCAGCAAGAAACAAAGCCGAACACAAGCAATTCAAAGAAACCTAGGGTTTCTTCTCTATACCCAAGCAAAGGGTGCCAAAAGTCTAAACTTTCCCCTTTTTCAATATTTAAAAATCATGAGGAATGACTCCTCAAGACCACAAACACATCTTATACATTATGATTTAACATTCCAAGTACAAAAAGTGTCCAAACCAATAAATACATTGACCATATATCCTAACTTAACTTAAAATTTGTAATGATAGTTTTACCCCTATGAATAGTACCCATAAACAATACTCATGAACAATAATTAAGTAGCACTCATAAAGTAAATAAAATATAAATAAAAATCCTAGAATTCCTAAAAACTAAAAAAATCTAAAAATAAACCCTAAACCTAAAACTATAATACACATTCTTCGCAATTGAATAAAATTAAAAATAACAGTAATTTTGCACATCATTCTCCCCTGGTTGGAGAAAACTCGTCCTCGAGTTTTGGAGTATGCCAAGATTAGTGCAGCGTCAAAACCACCTTCTTCAACCTTCTTCTTCTTTGTCGGCTCAAATATTACTTGTGGTAAAAAAAAATTCCTAAAGAAACAAATCATGACATGTATATTGAGGAATCATGAAAATTTACCAAGTACAGCTATCCTTAAAACTCCTATTGAAAATCGTGTAGAAAATTTCAAGCCCAATTTTCTGGTCTTTAGAGGTTTTCTCGACATCTATTTCATTACTTTCTGAAATCAGGGCTAGAATTTGCGGTTTATGCGTCGACCACACTTCCACTGTGCTACTCTAATTCAAATGCCCTAAATCTCTTGAATGCTCCACCTCTTCTATATTAATGAGATTTTTAAAGGCAATGATTTGGATCAGCGCTCCTACAGCCTTCTCTCCATATTCTTCACCCTCTTCCTAAATCTCTTCATCATCATCTTAATCCTTATCCCAGATCGGATCTCCGAAGAAATCTTGTTGTTTATCTGAGTATATATCAAAGATTAGTGGTGAATCTCAATCTACAACCAACTCATTTTCGATGCATTCTGTGTCAAAATCAAGAATCTCATCCTTCAAATTGAAAATCCCAGAGTGATATTCCTACATCTAGGTCTTCTATCACTATCCTCATCACTCGACTCCCTACATGGAGCGCAAAAGTGAAAAATCTTGTACTCGAGATCCTCTTGGGCCGAAAGAATATCGTCATGCCCATTATTGAGGACCGGGAATGCTACGTAAGCTGCCGAACTAGACTTTCAAGTTCCTCAATTCTCTCATCTCTGGAATCATGTAGCGGATCTTTGAATATCCCCCTTCTACGACCCCTTATCGCTACCATAGGTTCACCAAAATCCCTAGGCAAATATTCAAAATGCTGAAATTAACACGATCTAGGTTGCTTTGGCAAAACCTTGGGCCAAATCAGCAAACCCTAGGCCCGGTTGTAACTTCTCGGCTTCGTTATTGATCTAGGCAACCAAAAATCTTCTCTCCAATACCGTTTGTGTAGTGCTACAGTACATTCCATACAAATCACGGGCTCTAATACCAATTTGATGTAAGGAAATTTGAGGAAGCAGTAAAATCAACAAGAAACAAAGCCGAACACAAGCACGGTTCAAAGAAACCTAGCATTTCTTCTCCATACCCAAGCAAGGGTTCCAAAAACCTTCTCTTTTTCAATTTTTAAAAGTCATGTGGAATGATCCCCTCAAGGCCCCACATACATTTTATACATTATGATTTAATATAACAAGTACAAAACGTGTCCAAACTAATAATACATTGACCCATATATCCTAACTTAATTTAAAATTTGTTATGACAGTTTTACCTTTGTGAACAGTACCCATGATCAGTACTCATGAACAATGCTCATGAAATGAATAAAAAATCCTACGATCCCTAAAAAACTAAAAAAACCCTAGAAAACTCCTAAAACTAAAACTATAATATACATCATTCAAAATTGAATAAAAATTAAAAATAAGAGTAATTTTGCACTTCATCAACTTTCATCACCATATGCACCAGGAATTCAAAGTGAAGGGGAATGCAAAAAATTGCAGTAGGGAAGCATTTGATTATCATGCACATTTATAGTAGCAGGCAATCCAATGGGCCAAGATTTTAGGCCCTAGTTGTCAGGTAACTTCATGGCTCAACAAGAAAACACTCCTGAGAGTGTGACAGCATTTATATACAGCAATACTGATGTAGAGAGAAAAATGCCACACAAAATCATACACACGAAACTACAGGAACAAATAACATGCACAAGGAATAACAGAAAAACTTACAAGTCAACCAGATAAAATGGAATAATTAAGAGAGCCCATGGATCGATAGAATGCACATGATACAAACCAGAGATACTTCAAATCACATGCAAAGGAAATGTTTAATAACAACAGAAGTAAACTATAATGAATCTATGTTAAACAAACCAAAAGATATCATAATTTCCAAATTGACAATTAAAACCCTATAGATTTTATGAGCAAATATAAATAAATACAACAGAAGGGGAAATTACTGCAAGCAAAACAAGACTATTGCAGATACATGAATTAACTAAACACCTAAAAGGGTTTTAATAATCAAAAGGAAAGTTTGGTAACTTTTACCTGATGACGGAAAACCACATAAGCAAAGCCGAAAAACACAACTATGAAGGGAAGTAGAACGGGAGTAACCACTGCATAAACAAGGCCGAGCAAAAAATAAAGCTGTATTTGGGGTTCTGATGAGTTAAAACCAAGACTTCCAGGATCCATAGCCTCCTCCCTATCTTTTTCTGTCTTAACAAGAAAAAAGTTCTTCAAATGATATATAACTAAAGGTTTCAACCTTAGAATCTCTGCAGCAATTCCAGCCCAACCATCAAGCATAACATAGGTTATGAAAAAGGTTGCCTTCATAGGAATTGAGACACCAATAGTTATGGGGATTCTGCAGATATTTAATCAGTCAGGTTGTGAGAAGAAGCCAAAAACTGCCAACTCAATAAAGAAGGGAAAAAAAAAATCTTCTTGTACTAATTATTATATTGATAAGACCATGAATTATGTATAACTTCACAAACGAGTTACAATCTTTTCTTCATCTCTAACCACAAGGAAGTAGAAAGGGAATATTTAAATTTTAAGGAGTGTAGCGCCAAATCAAAAGGCAATATCCTCAATCAACTTCAAAACTATGCTGTAAAGCATAAAAAGAACATAAGAACAAAACAGGAACTCACGACATTTACATTATTGCTTATGAAATAGACTTGGAGTTATTAAGCTTAGCAGCAACTTAGACAAGAAGATTTCACAATTATAAATGTTATGAAGCACTTGCCCTCCATCTAGGACTACTAACAACCAATATAACATTGATTCACTAAAATATTCTGTATTTTATTTTGACAAATATGGGAAACAAGGAAAACTTTTCAAATCCCCAATATGTGGTCAGTGGTCCACATGTTACTTTGAAATACTGTATTCATTGTTATGTCTTGCACCCGTTTATTTGGGTTCCCCACCAGGGTCTTGACAAATTTGTGAAACGTTAAAAACTCTGCAAATCCCCAACGTTTTGTCAGTGGTCAACATAGAAAAGGATTAGTTTGGAACTCTTACATTCATTGTTATGTCGTGCACCAGTGTACTTGGGTTTCCACATACAAGTGCACCAGTGGAAGCCCTAGGATTGGCAAACTTGCATCAGGGCGACCTCATTAGCTGTCATAGCACCCTGGGCAAGTGTCTAGCACTTTCCAGTATTCTTCCACCTCAAAATGAAATAGTGCAACCCAGGAGTGCTCTTCTGCCACAAACATGACTATGATATCTAGGGACACAGGATACAAATATTGCATCATGGAAGACAGTCCTCATAAAAACTTAAGGATAACAGTCCGGACTCGAATACCCAAAGAACTGAAAGTGCACCATCTGTGAAGAAGGCAAAGGAGAGAAGTACAAAATTGAAGCCCAAATCATCTCAAAGTCTGGTCTTAGCCCCATCAAAAGCCTGAATACTTTCTTTGAATTTTTTATCAAATAATCATTTTGTCAACTTCAAGAAGGCCCATATGACTTGCTTATTACATCATGTATGCAGGAAAGATACTCTAGAACAGAACTTCCACCAATTTTTAGTGTTACAATTTATTAAGGTTGATAATATAGCATGCCTTATTTGGTTGGTCATGCATGCATGGCAGATAATCACACATATCCTTTGTTGTTTCATTTCATGCGAGGTTCCTGGCAATGTTGAGCACTATCAATTTGAATGATTGATTACATGTGAGCATTGTGTGGGGCATGGTTAATATGGGGATAAAAAGGACAAGATATATGATGCCAGTCCTAGTGACTACAAGAGAACTAAGTTAGCTAATCAATTATTGTAACTGTCAATCAAGTTGGAGGAATAGGTGTTATTGAAAACTCTATGGCCAAATCCGCTTAAAGTAAACCTATCCTTATCTGAGACAGTGATAGGTTCTCTGCTGTCTACAGTAAACCCAGTATAATCTGCGAATACCAATAGGTTGCAAAGTTACAGCAAACCTATCCCCATCTATGAATAGCTGCATGTTGAAAATTTACAGCAAAAACAAATGTCAACGTCAAAATTTATATCCCACCATAATTCAACAACTTTAGAGGCAGTGAACAACAGATAGAACCTATGACCACCAACATCATACAGATTAAAGACCTAAGTATTACGTATCAGGTCCTGGATGCAATAATGAATTCCAACAGGAACAAATTTACTAAAATTCTGTATGTTTAGAATGTGGAAATACAAATAAACATGTGAAGTATAAAAATAAGTAACACTGCAAATGAGATTCAAAGGAATATGCAAACTACTCTATGGCTCTTGAATAAGAAGAAACATACTGATTTGCAGGTTGATGAATGAAAGTATGAAGCTGTTGAAATGCAGTCCCAGCAATTATGCTTCCAAGGAAGACATTAACAAGTTGGAAAAGATAGTATTTAGCAGCTGCTCTTCTTTCCAAGATTGACACAGCGATATAGCCTTCAAATTTAGACATCAACATCAAGATAGTAGGCAAAAGGATAAGAAAAATCTTCAGGGCCAGTCCAGGCAGAACTCCTTGAATTAATGACTTGATAAACTTTCTGCATAGAATTTTACAATCCAAGTACAATGAGAAACAAAAATATCATTGTTCCCAAGAAGAAGAGAAATTATATCGAGATCTAAAAATTAAACAAAATATTAGGAATGACTGCAGTGCAAAAGAAACGATGTGAGTATATCCATAATCTAGTTTATAGTTAACTATCAAAAAAATGAAGAATAAACACTTTAGAATGGATGATTGCTGCATTTTGAGGATAAGATTGAAAAACAGGAAGGGGTGTGGTGCGTAGTAAGTATGTAGGTATGAGTACTGAAACACTATCCTCTCCCCATCATCCATTCATTTGGTCAGCAGAGAATGAGACGGAAATGTTGAAAATAAAGATCAATATGACCAGACATTCCTCAAAATGAAGGTGCGGCCCTTGCATTTCCCCAAAAGGTTTTCACTATAAAATGACCACCTCGTCACGGGACATATGTTTCCATCAATCGCCAGGCAGGACCGTGGGGGACACTGCAAGTCCCATAAAAAATGACCTGAAAATGAAAGAGGAGGTTGTTGTGTGTGTGTATATATATATATATATATATATATATATATAGTAGAGTATACTAACAACGTACTATAGACAAGTAAAGTAGTAACGTAAGTTACTTACCGTACCCTTACCTTACCTATACCCGTACCCGTTAACCGTAA
>NW_006498404.1:6841127-6854323 GCF_000471905.2 Amborella trichopoda
CGTACTACTCATACGTACCACGACGACGGACGGTACGGGGTACGGACGTAGCACGACCACTAAATAAGACTAGAATAGAAGAGAGGTAGTGTGTGTGTGTATATATATATATATATATATATATATATATATAGGAAGATACTACAAAACGCTTATAGCAGAAAATGAACAGTAATTTCGCCTACCTTCATCACCGTCCAAAGTTCATCGCACGGTCACGATTGTCCAGTAGTGTTTCATTTTTCATTTTTTTTTCTACAAATCAAAATTATCTAAAATTTGAAGCGTGTGTTCATTAAAAATAGGCGAATCTACGAAAACATCAAAAAAATATTTTACATGAAATAAATTGACCAAAATACCCCGAAAACGTTTCACGGTATTTTGGTCAATTTGGAGAAGACAATATAATACAAGAAAAATTGGGTCACAGAAGACAATAAAATTGTATTATATTGTCCCCGATATTCTTGAGTTGGTTCTTGTATTATGAAACCCAAACAGAAAAATGCTTTGTTTTTCTAATTGTCCTTTGGTAGTTTGTGTTATATATGAGAGACAACATTTTGTGTTTGTGTTATACTATCAGTAGACAAGAAGTCCTTTGCTGTAATAAATTTAACCATCTATTATTGCCATAATAAATTGCATATAATAAAACTACTATAATGGTATTATAGTTTGAAAGGAGACAAACCATCTGTTACTACAGTCACTTTGTCGAAGATACAGTTAGACCACTGATACAGTATCTCCTTTGGTTAAAAATATGGTTTGTCTACTGATACCCAATTTAATACCCAAAATTTTTGAAAAACAATTAAAATAAATGGGGCCATTACAGAGACTGGATTCAACTATTAGAGATACAGTTAGACCACTGTAATAGCTATGGGAATTTTTTGTATTATGGTATCAGAGCCTAGTTACTATTACAGTGGTCTCATTGTATCTCTAGTAGAAAACTGAATTATTAAATAAGATTATGAAAATCTGCAGTAGTAGTTCAAAGTCGTTGTGACCCAAAGATCACTAAGGCCAAGAAGAACCAGGAAAGTGTAGGGCCTGTTTCCAGTTGACTCGAACTACAATGGAAAATTTCATCAGATCATTATCTAATAGGTCAGCTACTACTAGTAATACACTACATGTTAATAATAGAGAAGAAGTAATAATAGATAATATAGAAAAACAGATCCAAAATTGGAATATATATAAGGTACCTATAACAGATGTTTATAGTAAAGGAATGTTTGATTTCAAAAGTAGTTTTTCCATCAAACCATTGAACAAAGTATATCTGTTATGGAAACTCAGGACAAATTCCAATTGTTTTCCACAAGAATGATTGAAGATCATAAAAGGAAAGATCAAATACTTGCATATTGGGTTGGTACAAATAGCTGTCAAACCATTAACAAGGACAGGATTAAATAATTATGTTCTACTCTGTTTAAGAGACAGCAGGCATAAAAGATTCATTGATTCCCTGTTAGGAATATTTGAATCCAGTCTTTGTAATGGCCCCATTTATTTTAACTGTTTTCCAAACCCAAGGTTTTGATATGGACCCAGGTTCTCAAAACTTGGCATTCATTTATAGAATATGTTACAAAGTAACGAATACTTTGTGTCCAAATGCCAGGCAAATGGATTTGAAAGAACAAACCATATTTTTCCAGACAAACATGGAAAAATCAAATTTAGTCATACCAAAATCAGTGGCATGGTCCTTACAATCTGAATCGCAGATTAAAAATCCTGAAAATAGAGACCCAGAACAAATCATAGAATACTCTGATGGAGAAATGGAGATAAGTTTTCCATACTCCAGAAGAACTACATTAAGGATTGGTGAATCAAGCATTAGGGATCCTCCTAGAAGCTCGACCTCTCCTGTACCACAATCCGAATATGAAAGAATACCCACTCATAGGAGAACTATTATTGAAAGACTTAATAGGACTCCAAATCAGGTTCAACAACCAGTCTATAGAGTAGATACTCTGGGATTTTCTGAAATAGAAGAACAAGAACCAACACCCTCAGATCTTGACTTTGATATTCAAAAAGAAGAATTCAAGATTGATAAGGAAAGGAACAGAAAAGATTTCTACTCTGAAGAAAATAGACTAATAAGAGAATGGTTCTTCAAAGAACTTAAAGAACCTCTTAGAGATGCCTTCCATCTAAAATTTATTCGTTTCATGATAAAACAGAAAACAACTGTCAAATTTTTTAAATAGTTAAAATACATAGCAAAAGATTATGGAATAAAAATTCCAAAATTTGAAGCAAATATGGTTGAAAAATCTTTTCAAACCATTCAAACTACCAAAGGAGAAGCAATTGAGTCTATTCATCCCCCTAAGACTAGCTTACAACTTAAAGGAGAGAAGTTCGGGGACAAAATTGAGATTAAAGCCTCACCTTTCAAAATAGGACCTAAAGAAACTGACCATAATATGGCTAAAGCTTGAAGGAATACCTCAACAAAATAATTATTCAAATATTTTTCTCCAGACAATAGGAAAACAAAGTACAAGAATAGAAAATGCAGTAAACAAGTGGTAGCACGACGGCATCTTGGAATAGTAAGATTTGTGTCGGTAGAATAGTAACTATGGACAGGTGGCAGACAGATAGTATCTTTTGATGTTGACAGAGTAATGCAGCAGCTGGCGGCTTTTGGGCTTTTATTCGGGCATATTTTCGAGCTAACAGGTTTTCATGGAAAATCGATCTGTGGTTGTATAAGCGCGCAATCTTCTCCTTCAGGGGTAAGATCTTCCTCATTTGTTGAAGTTGACATAGCTTCAGCTTCTTCTTCAAACATTTGTAGCAACTTTCTTTTTAACTCTTCTTTAGAAGCAGTTGGGTTTTGCTGCTTCATTTTATTTATGTTTTCAGAAAAATGATCTTCTTCATTTTTCTCCTGGACGGGAGTAGAAATCTTTCTTAATTTTATATTCTCAAGGTCTACAGCTTTATTCTCATATACGTCCCACCATTTAATATAAACTTGTTTTCCAAATTTAGGAATATATTCCCAATTTTGGGTATAGTCATCAGTTACTGCATATGTCCATTTCATTATCCACGGGATTTGGTAAAGAGCCATGAAGTATAGATGCATATCAAGCTTGGGGTTTTTATTGTTGTATTCAGCAAACTTTTGTTGAGAAAGCAATATTTTTTGTGGTAATATATCAGATCTAGATCCCCAAATCTGGAACCATATTTTGAACCAATTTGGAAGTTCAGAGACAACTGGAAGTTTTATCTGTATAAACCAGGAATGGGAATTAGTATTGTTTTGGAGATAGAATACCCTGTTCCAAGCGTCTATGTACCCAGAATACCAGTAATATTTGTTATTGAATTCTGTTGCATTGAGCTTTCTGCTTCTTGTGGGGTCCATTCCCCATTCGTTATAGGAAATAATTTTCCTTATTTGGAACTTAGAATAAACAATGGTATTTGTATTCTTTTGACAAAAAGGTACAAGGGTTATAGAGTCGGTTTCAAGAAGAATGGCCTCATACCATTATCTAGTCTTATTATTATTGGAAGGGCTCATATGGTTTATTAAATATAGGTTGGCCAAATTAACTTGATCTATGTCCATATGTTCATCTTCTATTACTGAATCTGATAAGAAAGAGGTTTCTATAAATATTGATTTTTCCGATGCTGGAGTTCTAGCTGGGCTAGAAGCTTGCCTCGTTATGAGGTGGTTAGGAGTAACAGGAGAACGTATAAGAGGGCTCCCGAATGAAGATGGGACTATTTCTTTTCCTTTTCCCATATGTAAAGGGACTATTTCGTTTGCTTTACTCTTATTTGTATTTGTATGAATTATTAGACGGCGGACTTTGTTATTCATATCTCTGTCCCCCCTGCAAAAATTCACGAGTGAGAAAATCAGATTAGTGTTTCCTTTGATGTGTTTCACATCAAATATAAAGGAAGAAAGAATTGCTTGCCAACGCGCAAAGATTTGTTTAGAAACCAGATTTTTTACATCCTTGAGCAAAATATCTTTGGCGGTTTTGCAATCAGTGCGAATGAGAAATTTTTTATTCAAGATATCACTTTGGAATTTAGAAACACAATGAACAATGGCTAATGTTTCTTTTTTCACCATAGAATAATGTTGCTGCGTTTTATTCCAGGCTCTAGAAGTATAGCGGACCAAATGTTACGTTTTATCAAGTTGTTGCTTTAGGATTCCTCCTAATCCAATTCGGAGGCATCACATTCCATTATTATAAAAGCATTAGGATTGGAAAGTGAAAGACAAGGCAGTTCTTTGGCTTTATTTTTTATTTTTCGGACTGTTGAAGTATGTTCCTCAATCCATTTAGGTGGATTCTTTTTTAGTCTATCAAACAAGGGTTTAGCATCAATAACTAAATTTTAAAAAAATCTGAAATATAAATTAGGCATCCCAAAAACCTTTGTAATTCAGTTTTGTCTAAAATCATATCTGGAAATTTACTAGCAAATTCTATAGCTCTATCAATGGGAATAATATTTCCTTGATATATATTGTGACCCAAGAATCTTATCTTGGTTTGGCACAGACTAATTTTCTGAGCAGACACTATGAGGCCTGCTGCTTTGATCGCATTTATAAAGACGTTTATGTGTTTGATGTGTTGTTCGAAAGATTCTGAAAATATTAGAACTTCATCTATATAAACAATCATAAATTTTATATAGGGATTGAAAACATCATTCATAATATTTTGAAATTCGGAAGGAGCGTTTTTTAGCCCAAAGGGCATTACATTTCATTCGTATTGTCCAAAAGGGACATTGAAAGCAGTTTTGTATCTATCCTTTTCAGAAATTTGTATTTGCCAATATCCTGACTTAAGATCGAATTTAGAAAATATGCAAGCATTGACAAGTCCATCTAACAAATCCTTTTTATTTGGAATAGGATACCTTACCCATTTCAGTACCTTATTTAGCGGTTTATAGTTTATCACAAGTCTGGGGACTCCCCTTTCTTTCTCTGAAGCCTTTTCAACATAAAAATCAGAACAGCTCCTTGGCGAAGAACTTTTTCTGATTAACTGCTTATCAAGTAATTCATCGATTTCTTTTTTGCAAATCTCATGGAGTCTAGGATTCATTTGAATGGGTCTAGCCTTAGTGAGAATATTCTTTTCATGAAAGTTTTCTGTAAGGCAAACTTACTATGTGTTTTTTTCTATTCCAGAATCCACTAGGCAAATCAGCGCATATTTCAAATTTTTTTTTTTTTTATTTGATTAATTAACTTAATATTTTCCTCGGAGAGCAAGTTTCTCATTTATTTGTTTATATCTTATTTCTTCTTTTAAATAGTATAAGAATTTTTCTTTATTTTCTAGGGTTTGTTTGACACTATTTATTTCTTTTATTTTTGGTTTATCAATAAACTCAAATTTAATATTATGTCCATTAAAATTAGATTCAATTCCTGAACTATCAATTTTTATTGGATATAATAAATTTAAAAAAGGTGTTCCAAGGATCACTGTTTGGCTTAAACCTTTGACCATTATAAAAGGCATTTCAAGACAAGTACCATTATTACATATTGCAGCATTGGGTAACTTATAATTTATTATCAGTCTACTGCCGTCTGCAGTATTTAATATTTGTGTTGTCTTACTAAAGTATTTTGTTGGTACTAATCCTTCATTTATGCAATTGAGGTCAGCCCCTGAATCTATTAAGGATAGGGACTGAAAACTATATTCATTTCAAATAACTATTCTTATCAAGACAAACCATTTTTGTGTAATAACTTTATTGAGAAGATTTATGTTGTCATTAGTTTGTGTAATATCTTGTTTTGAGTTTGATGATTCTAGTGTGTCAATTATTGGCAATAGGGGGTATAAATAATTGTTTATGATACTATTACATTCTAGTTCTTCATCCGATTCATCAGGAATATCTTGCATATTAGATGCTAATTCTAAGACTCTTATTCTATTTTTAAGCACTATTCATTCATTTTTTACTTCTATTAATTCATGCTTAAGTTCAGCAACAGATGGCTTTTTTTTAATGTTATCTTTTTTATTAATCCTTTTCACGATTTCAGCTAGGCTATGATCTTCTTGAGTTTTAACAAGAGGGGGAGGTTTTCTTTTTATTTTTGCTATTTGAATAAATTGGATTAAGGCTTCTTTCTTTGCTTTTGGGTCAGTGATTTTATCTATTATTTCTATAATTAGATTATCTTCCTCAGTAAGAGTCTGACATAAGCAATCCTCTATTTCCATTTTCTCTTCGGAGTCTGAGCTACTAAATATTAGACTTTCGTCTTCTATTTCTCCAAGTTAAGGCTCCGAGTCAAAGCTTGATGAGCTTATATCAAATGTTTCATCTAATTGCAGAATTTGATACAACTGATTTTTTACTTCATTTTCTATTTGCAAAGTATTAATTTTCTCTTTTATTTGACTCCTATTTTTATAATGTCCTACGTTTCCACAATTATAACATACTGGTAGTTTCTTTCTGCCCTTTGATTTCTTAAAGTTATTTTTTGGGGCAAACTTTTTGGTAAATTTCTCTTTATTGTTAAATTTACTAGTTTTCTGGCCAGATTTATGTTTTTTTATATTTTTTTTTCTACTTATGAGTTTTATCAGATAGTGGAATAGTATTATAACCGAACTGGTCACAAAAATCACCAAGTTCTTTCTTGCCCGTCATTCTTTGTTTGTCTAATTGTCTTTTAAGCTTTAGATCAGTACACAGGGCAAGTCCTTCTGCACAGATTTCTACAGAAAGTTCTCCTAAAGTGTAAAGGGAATATGGTATTATTCCATTATTTTTATTTTTTAGTCTAGTCTTTACTTTTTCTGCAAATAAGTATGGTAGTCCTGCTATAAACTTCTCTTTCCAATGATCTGCACTACTGTTTTCTCTTGATAGAAGGCGAGAAAAGCAGACGTCCTTATACCATTTATAGTGAGATAAAGTTGGACATCTTAGATTGGATAATAGGTCTTCTGACCTAGCATCTAACAAAGAGGTACTGCCTACAAAATGTAGGGTTATAGTATAAATAAGTGTATTTACGGCATCACTTTCACTTTGGGATGTTTCTTGATTATATTCATTTTTTATAGTTCACTGTCTTGTAGCATTTAATATCTGTTGCTTAGCGGTTTCACTCATGTGGAAATCCCACCATCCTCTTAACCATCCTGTGAAACTACAAACAATGGCCTTAGCGACCTCTTAATCATGGTTTCCTGCTACTTTACAAGCAGTGGCATACATGGTCATATGTTTCATTGTATCCAAAATTTGATAGTCAAACATACCATCGATATTCCAATTGACTATAGTTCTCCCTGAATAGGATACAGTACTGGAGATTAGGTCTTCCTCAAACTGTATATCCACTGGGGTTGGCCTAGTATGGTACATTCTTGATTGGGCCGTTGGTCTCCATTTTCTTCCATAATCTATTCTATTTATGCTTTGGCCAAGATTGTCTTCTTTAAAAGCTTTTTCCATGTTTTGTATATCTTCAAGGTTTTCTTGCAATAACAAAGCTTCAGATTCAACTATAACACCTTTCCCCTTTTTATCTTCCTTTATATTGAGCTTGGACAATTTTTTTATTAGTTCATCAACTAACTCTTTATTTTCTTCTTTTTCCTTTATTCCTTCCAAGCTGAACCTTACTTTATTTAATTTTGGAGGAGGTTTGAATAAGACTGCCTTTGTTGATTCTCCTACCCCCTTTTATGGATTGGACCTTACTAACTATATTTTCAATCCTGGTACTTTGTTTACCAATGGATTTAAGGTATGGATTAGTATAATTATTCTGTGCAATTATATGAGGATTGACATCTATCTTATGGCTATGGTGTTCGTTTTATTGACCCGAGTATTCATCCGTCACCCTAAATGGAAAATTTTATCAGGATATTGTCCAATAAAACAGCATCATCATCTAATAGTACACTTAGAATAAAAAATAGTGAAGAAATAATTATTGATAACATAGAAAAGCAAATACATATTGGAACATACCCAAGGTTCCTATTACTGATATATATAAAAAAGGCACGTTTGAATTTAAACACGTTATGCTATTAAAACAGTTGAACAAAGTGTTTCTGTTAATAATGAACAAGAAAGCTTCCAATTACTGCTTGAGAAAATGTGAGTAAATCTAATGTAAAGACAGGCAATTATCAGAAATAATAATAATGGAAAAGAAATATCAATAACAATTCAACTTATAAAAGTAGCTGTTCTAACTTTTATAATAACAATAAACTTTAATTGCATTGAAACAAACTATCATTAGAATATAAAAGAGTACTTACATTCTACAAATACAAAGACTGGTGAAGAGCTTCCACTCCTCAGGACACTGACTCGGCAAGCTATCGAAATTACAATCACACATACAATCCTCACAATCACTCAAAGTCGGTGTGGCTTTATGAACACCACCCAATATACAGGGTTTTTAAAACGGAAAATAAAAGAGATAGAGTTATCAGAGTGAATAGTATTTTTGCAAGAGATATAAAGAAGAGAAGCAGTGCTCAGAGATGTTCAGAGGGGACTTAAAGAAGAACATATGGTTTCAGAGAAGAGAGGTTACGAAAAGATTAAACGGATAGAGTAAGAATGCTCTGAGAAGCTAACCAAACAGAGTAGGGGCGTTCTGAGTTATAGAACTATGAATAGACAAGAATGACCCAGAGATAGGGAACATAAAAACTTACAGGAGTTACGGCACGCAGGAAGATGAAGAGGAAAAGCTTAGAGCAGAGAAGAAGAGAAGACTCAGGCACACCATGAATCATCAAACTCAAAACAAGATATTACACAAACTAATGACAACATAAATCTTCTCAATAAAGTTATTACACAAAAATAGTTTGTCTTGATAAGAATAGTTGTTGGAAATGAATAGAGTTTTCAGTCCCTAGCCTTAATAGATTCAGGGGCTGACCTCAATTGCATAAATGAAGGATTAGTACCAACAAAATCTTTAATAAGACAACACAAATATTAAATACTGCAGACGGCAGTAGACTAATAATAAATTATAAGTTACCCAATGCTGCAATATGTAATAATGGTACTTGTCTTGAAATGCCTTTTATAATGGTCAAAGGTTTAAGCCAAGCAGTGATCCTTGGAACACCTTTTTTAAATTTATTATATCCAATAAAAATTGATAGTTCAGGAATTGAATCTAATTTCAATGGACATAATATTAAATTTGAGTTTATTGATAAACCAAAAATAAAAGAAATAAATAGTGTCAAACAAACCCTAGAAAATAAAGAAAAATTCTTATACTATTTAAAAGAAGAAATAAGATATAAACAAATAAATGAGAAACTTGCTCTCCCATAAATTGAAATATGCGCTGATTTGCCTAGTGGATTCTGGAATAGAAAAAAACACATAGTAAGTTCGCTTTACGAAGAAAACTTTTATGAAAAAAATATTCCCACAAAGGCTAGACCCATTCAAATGAATCCTAGACTCCTTGAGATTTGCAAAAAAGAAATAGATGATTTACTTGATAAGCAGTTAATCAGAAAAAGTTCGTCGCCATGGAGCTCTTCTGCTTTTTATGTTGAAAAGGCTTCAGAGAAAAAAAGGGGAGTCCCCAGACTTGTGATAAACTATAAACCGCTAAATAAGATACTGAAATGGGTAAGGTATCCTATTCCAAATAAAAAGGAGTTGTTAGATAGACTTGTCAATACTTGCATATTTTCTAAATTCGATCTTAAGTCAGGATATTGGCAAATACAAATTTCTAAAAAAGATAGATACAAAACTGATTTCAATGTCCCTTTTGGACAATACGAATGGAACGTAATTCCCTTTGGGCTCAAAAACGCTCTTTCCGAATTTCAAAATATTATGAATGATGTTTTCAATCCCTATATAAAATTTATGATTGTTTATATAGATGATGTTCTAATATTTTCAGAATCTTTCGAACAACACATCAAACACATAAACGTCTTTCTTAATACGATCAAAGCAGCAGGCCTCGTAGTATCTGCTAAGAAAATTAGTCTGTGCCAAACCAAGATAAGATTATTGGCTCACAATATATATCAAGGAAATATTATTCCCATTGATAGAGCTATAGAATTTGCAAGTAAATTTCCAGATATTATTTTAGACAAAACTGAATTACAAAGGTTTTTGGGATGCCTAAATTATATTTCAGATTTTTATAAAAATTTAGCTATTGATGCTAAACCCTTGTTTGATACACTAAAAAAGAATCCACCTAAATGGACTGAGGAACATACTTCAACAGTCCGAAAAATAAAAAAAAAGCCAAAGAACTGCCTTGTCTTTCACTTTCCAATCCTAACGCTTTTAAAATAATAGAATGTGTAGCCTCCGAAATTGGATTAGGAGGAATCCTAAAGCAACAACTTGATAAAACAGAACATTTGGTCCGCCATACTTCTACAGCCTGGAATAAAACGCAGCAAAAATATTCCACGGTGAAAAAAGAAATATTAGCCATTGTTCATTGTTTTTCTAAATTCCAAAGTGATATCTTAAATAAAATATTTCTCATTCGCACTGATTGCAAAGCAGCCAAAGATACTTTGCTCAAGGATGTCAAAAATCTGGTTTCCAAACAAATCTTTGCGCGTTAGCAAGCAATTCTTTCTTTCTTTGAATTTGATGTGAAACACATCAAAGGAAACTAATTTCCTTCCTGATTTTCTCACTCGTGAATTTTTGCAGGGGGGATAGAGACATGAATAACAGAGACCGTCGTCTAATAATTCATACAAATACAAATACGAGTAAAGCAAACGAAATAGTCCCTTCACATATGGGAAAAGGGAAATAAATAGTCTCATCTTCATCCGGAAGCCCTCTCATACACTCTCCTGTTACTCCTAACCACCTCATAACGAGGCAAGCTTCTAGCCCAGCTAGAACTCCAGCATCGAAAAAATCAATATTTATAGAAAAACCACTTTCTTATCAGATTCAGTAATAGAAGATGAACTTATGGACATGGATCCAGTTAATTTGGCCAACCTATATTTAATAAACCAAATGAGCCCTTTCAATAATAATAAGACTAGAGAATGGTATGTGGCCATTCTTCTTGAAACCGGCTCTATAACCCTTGTACCTTGTACCTTTTTGTCAAAAGAATACAAATACCATTGCTTATTCTAAGTTCCAAATAAGGAAAATTATTTCCTATAAAGAATGGGGAATGGGCCCCACAAGAAGCAGAAAGCTCAATGCGCCAAAATTCAATAACAAATATTACAGGTATTCTGAGTACATAGACCCTTGGAACAGGGTATTCTATCTCCAAAACAATACTAATTCCCATACTTGGTTTATACAGATAAAACTTCCAGTAGTCTCTGAACTTCCAAATTGGTTCAAAATATGGTTCCAGATTTGGGGATCTGGATCTGATATATTACCACAAAAAATACTGCTTTCTCAACAAAAGTTTGCTGAATACAACAATAAAAACCCCAAGCTTGATATGCATCTATACTTCATGGCTTTTTACCAAAAACCGTGGATAGTGAAATGGACATATGCAATAACTGATGACTATACCCAAAATTGGGAATATATTCCTAAATTTGGAAAACAAGTTTATATTAAATGGTGGGACGTATATGAGAATAAAGCTATAGACCCTGAGAATATAAAATTAAGAAAGATTTCTACTCCAGTCCAGGAGAAAAAGGAAGATCATTTTTCTGAATACATAAATAAAATGAAGCAGCAAAACCCAACTGCTTCTAAAGAAGAATTAAAAGAAAGTTACTACAAATGTTTGAAGAAGAAGCTGAAGCTATGTCAACTTCAACAAATGAGGAAGATCTTACCCCTGAAGGAGAAGATTGCGCGCTTATACAACCACAGATCGATTTTCCATGAAAGCCTGTTAGCCCGAAAATAAGCCCGAATAAAAGCCCAAAAGCTGCCAGCTGCTGCATTACTCTGTCAACATCAAAAGATACTACCTGTCTGCCACCTGTCCATAATTCCTATTCTACCGACACAAATACTACTATTCCAAGATGCCACCGTACTACCACCCGTCAGACTCACCGACAAAAGTTACTGTTCCAAATGCCGCCGTACTGCCACTTGTCAAAATCATCGATAAAGGTTACTATTCCCAGATGCCGCCGTACTACCACTTGTCAGAATCATCGACAAAGCTTACTATTCCCAGATGCCGCCGTCCTACCGTGGCACCTTTTGGTCATCTCCAACCACTGTGCCTCACCTTTTGGTCATCTCCAACTACTGTGCCTCTCTTTTGAGCTGGCATTCTAAATAATTGAGCCGAGGATTCCGACATTTATAAAAGGAAGTCATTCCTTGGAAGGGAGGCATTCGGATTGTGCCTAAGTCTTCTCTTCGTCTCTACTCTTCTTCTCTACTCTTCTTCTCTGATCTTCTTCTCTTCTCTGCTATGCTCTAAGCTTTTCCTCTTCGAGTTACTCATCTTCCTACGTGCCGTAACTCCTGTAAGTTTTTATGTTCCCTATCTCTGGGTCATTGTTGTCTGTTATTGTTCTATAACTAAGAACGCCCCTACTCTGTTAGCTTCTCAGAGCATTCCTGCTCTATCCATTTAATCTTTTCGTAACCTCTCTTCTCTGAAACCATCTGTTCTTCTTTAAGTCCCCTCTGAACATCTCTGAGCACTGCTTCTCTTCTTTCTCTCTTTGGCAAAAATACTATTCACTCTGATAACTCTATCTCCTCTATTTTCCATTTTAAAAAACCCTGTATATCGAGTGGTGTTCATAAAGCCACACCGACTTTGAGTGATTGTGAGGATTGTATGTGTGATTGTAATTTCGAAAGCTTGCCGAGTCAGTGTCCTGAGGAGTGGAAGCTCTTCACCAGTCTTTGTATTTGTAGAATGTAAGTACTCTTTTATATTCTAATGATAGTTTGTTTCAATGCAATTAAAGTTTATTGTTAGTATAAAAGTTAGAACAGCTACTTTTATAAATTGGATTGTTATTGATATTTCTTTTCCATTATTATTATTTCTGATAATTGCCTGTCTTTACATTAGATTTATCAAGCCACTATTATCAATATAAGTTCTAAAATTATATATATATATATATATATATATATATATATATATATATATA
>NW_006498404.1:6863675-6890663 GCF_000471905.2 Amborella trichopoda
TATATATATATATATATATATATATATATATATATATATATATATATATATATATTGATTGTATTTATAGTAAAAATTACACAATGAGAAAACTAAAGACGGCATCCCACAAGTTGGGTGCTCAAACTACTTGGCTCATATATTCACCAAAGCTCTTAGTCATAATCCAATTCAAATGATTTATTCCAAACTGGGCATGGGTGGCACTTATATTCCAGCTTGAAGGGGAGTAACAATATATATTTTAAGTGTAGTCCTTTGGTTTATGTGTCTATAGGGCATTCTTGTCCTTTTCATATGCTTAAGGATATTTTCTTAATTTTCATTGTTTATTATTATTAATTCTCATTCCTTTCTAATTTATCTTTGGTTCTACACACAATACTTTTTGCATTGTACTATTTAACGGATGTATGGGCCTGCTTTCTCAATAAATTCCCTGTTTAATTTTACTATTCTTCATATTTTTTTCTCCATGTTTAATTTTACTATTCTTCATATTTTTTTCCCACTTCTATTTTTTTGTCATTTTTTTTTAAGATTCTTCCCAAATTAATATGAAACCGTTTGAGCCCTTTTGTGGACCCGGGTAGAACTTAGATGAGTTCACTTGAACTTGCCCAAGTTACTCAGCTCGGCTAGTGGCCAAGTCCGTGCTCATGGTGAGTAATTAAACAATGTTTCAAAAGCGATTTAAAGCACACAGATCATAATTTCAGCAGATTACTTTGATTGTTGTTCTAAAAGTCAAGATCAAATTTCTCGCTAATCTTAAAATGAATTTCTTCATGAAATTTGGTTGAAGTCCAAGAGATGCTCAATAACACTAGAAAAATATCAGGGTCAATAAACCCCTAATTTGAGAGCAATCTAAGGAAGAAATCCTTTGTAGCAGTCAAATGTGTCTATAAACAGTGTCTTTTCAATGGACAGATATTTATTATTTGCTTATTTTTTGGCTCAAGATATATGCCATTTGGTTCATCTTTGAGTGCTCTATAAGCCTGTGAAAGATTGGATAGCAAAACTTGTTGGGTCGTGAGAAATCTAAGGCTGCTCTTACTGGACTTTTTGACCACCAGTCAAGACAGATAACTATGAGAATCTCCTCATAATTTGAGTTGTATATACCAAAAATTGATATTCATCCCCTCAAGCTTCTGAAAGGTTGATGCAATGGTATGACAATGGTGTACAATTTAGAAAATTAAACATAACAAACTTGCAAAAGCCATATGCATAGCATGGTTAATACGATTTACATCAAAAGACCAATGCAAAGGCACTTGGAACCACAAAAAACGTGGCTGATACAAGGCCCAAGACACACCTCTAATATGTTCCCTCTCACTTTTCCATTCAAAGACAGAATTGAGATTGCTATTAACACGACAATTCGCACTCATATAAAATTAAGCACAAGTATAAGCGTAAGTGCCCACAAGTGCAAAACCACCAACACCAACACATGGATGGCAATTTCAACTTTACATACACATCAAAACATTTCATTGAAGTTACAAAATAAGCGTAAGTGCCCACAATTACCTCAAGGGAATAGGTACACCCCCCAATGCCGGATTTCTACCTTCGAAAGAGCCAGGCCCAACAAGCTGCAAATATGGGAAGTCAAAGATTTCCAATGAAGGGAATGGGGCCTGATTTGATGTGGGATTGAGTGCTCTAAGGTCATAGGGTGGCATGCTAGAAAATGGTCTCCAGTGGTGCTCAAGGGCTCAACATTGATCAAGGCAATGGACCATTACAAAGGGGGCTTCAACATGAACCCATGACTGAATATGACGGCTAATATTCATTGATTTCAAAATGGGGCACCTTGAAGGTCATGTAGAGGTCGGCTAATGGTGTGCCCATTATAGTAGTGATTGTGTAGTTAATGGCCCACAGAATACTATATGCATCATGGAGCATAGGGAGCACAACAATGGCCACGGTTTCAAGACAACTTCAAAATGAACTCAAGGAAGGAGGGATGTAGGAGGCAAAGTATCTTTCAAGAAAGATTTCAGCAGCACAACATTACCTTGAGATGGATAAGACATTGAGTCCCCAATGATTCCTATTTATAGATAAGAGTTAGGGTTTCATATGGGCCTAGACCTTCTTCTTTACTTGGAGGAATGTAGGCAATTGATCTAAATAATTTATAAGGTGAGCGAAGCAACATCCAACCATAAATGAGGTATCATCAATCAAGAGTTGCGAGTAACACCTTAAGCCTTAGATTCCAAATCCTAATTACCCTTTATTTAAAACTATACAAGCTAGTAGGTAATAATATCACATTAGTCCCACACAAATATCTTTAATTTAAAATTGAAAAAATCTACAGAGAGAGGAATGGCATGCTACTCATGTGTTCACTCGTACAAAACAAGTTCAAGGTAAAAGGAAAAGGATACCCAGGGTTCTTGGAACTTATGTACCCAGTTATACATACTAACGAAAAAGCCCTTAATCATATGTGAACATGGGTGACCTTGTTTGCTCTTCATGTTTGTTTTCTTCTCTGGTTGAATAATCATCTATAGGAGTCAAATTTCTCAACACATTTGGTTGAATCAACATGACACATATATGTATATATGTGCATTTCGAGAACATATATATGCATCTGAGGTACCTCGAAACCTACGCAGACAGAACCACCACCCTAGAAGGGGGCACGCCCCATAGAACAATAAAAGACAAAATTGCAAACTGTAATTCCAAGTCTTATTAATTTACTTTGACACAATGTGAGATTACATTTATTTTCAAAGAAATAATAATTATGCTTATTCATAAGTGAACTTCAGCGAAAGAAAGTACCTAGCCAATTTCATATAGCACTAATAGAAACTTAAAGGTAAGTAAATGGAGATAAATTTCCCACGAGCAACCAGATCCATACAAGTATACAATTCATTTTCGATTTCAAGAGTAAAAGAATTTTCCCTTGAGAAATAGAACCTGATGGGTGAGATAGTGATCAGAATGGTTCACACGAAAGAAGTGATCAACATGCTCACTAACTGATTCATCAGAATCCGGTGGCACATTTCTCACAAGTACCTGCCAAAACCAGGCAAAACATGCAAAATTGTCATACATGTGTTTCAACATAAACACCATAAACATTTACAGGCATATGCAATAAAGAACATTGAAAGTTGAATTTAGGATAATGCTTCTGGTGTAGATAAATGAATGAAATTCTAGAGAGGTATTCTCATGAAGAAAGCACACACAAAGCAAGAGTATTAGTTGGACAAAGTTAGATCATGATATGTCAAGGAACATCAATCAACAGACTCCATGTCATGAACATGAACTAAATAGGAGTCAAAGTTTAACAGGTCAAACCTCAGTAGGCTCAGTCCTCAAAAACTGAGTCGACTCATGATTTGTTTTTCCATTTTAAAGAAACTAAGAAATAAAAAAAATTTGTGGACATCAAATACAAGGTTTAACTAATATAAACGCATAAACATATTTAATATAATACGATGTTCATAAACATATGGCCGTATAGCACAAATACATGGTAAAAAGTAGGGTATTTTCTCAGTTCGTGATCTATTTAAAAAAAAAACGTAGCAATCAGAAATTCCATATTTTAGTACATCACAAACGTGTAAAAAAAGTAGCAATCAGAAATTCCATATTTTAGTACATCACAAACATGTATTTCATATGCCAATACATATGCCATCACAAACATCAAGTTCAAAGAAACATATGCCAATACATATTTCATATTAGTGAGCCAAACTTTATAGCACATGATTAAGTATGAATGAGAAAATGGATCCCTCTCAAGAATGAGAGGAACTAAACATTCTATAGAGACTGCAGAAACTAAGCTCCATAATCCGAAATTTAGGAACCACTTTAAAATAACTTGATAGTATTTTCGTGGGTAAAAGAAAAAGCATTTTGATTGCCTAAAAATTTTTATCAAACCGTCCAAATTTTGGGGTCCTGAATAAATAAATAAAAACTGGCTAGGGTTTTTCTCAAGTGGGTGAATTGTATCCTGCTCACAAGGAAGCATATAATCTTTTCAGCACATCGGAGGCATATGACATTTTCCACATGGTTGAAATGGGAAAATGACTACAGCAATAGAGTGCACTCTCACCGTAAATTGGTCTGGACGACGACGTTCAGTCGCAAGAAAATGTAATCTCATTGACACGATATTTCCGTACTCCTTAAGTAACACATAACACGTCCACAATGAGAACACATAAGCCATAACCACATGGGTCCAAAACCTGCAAAAAAAATGAGAAGCAGCTTGTCCCAATTACTAAAGGGAAAAAAGTAGCTAAAACCCATAAGCCACATGAGACTAACTGGTGACAATTAAAAAATTATCAAATCTTGAGAACCATTCTAAGAAGCAATTAAACATGACTATTGAATTTGTCTTGCACAAATCAAGAATAGAACAAGACAGCACAATTTCTAAGAAGTGGCATCAACACTAGAGAATGAAACTGGTAATTCTACAACTTCCTAATATAAATAACACCCATATTTGGTCAAAAGAGCAACAAAAAGAAAAAGTACACCAAAGCAATGCAGAATAATATTATCTCACAGCCATAGAAACGATAAAAATATCCAACACTCTAGAAACCCTTAATTCTAAGGGTACGGTTTGCACAGAGCCGAGGCTCTAAACAATCAAAGTAAAGCACACTTTCTAACAGTGTCGACAAATGTGGTTCCAATACTGGAAATCTTTGTGATAGCGTTAAAATATATTTTCATCTTTAATTATAAAATTTAAAGCTTCAAAAGTAGTGTAGATTGAGCAGATCCATGAAAACTTGAAAATCTTGAAAATTGACTGTCCAAAAATGCATTACAAGATGCACTATTTCCAAAACTTGAAATCCATTTTTTTCTCATGTCCATGCATCTTGATGTCGAGATAATCATTTAGAGAATATTTGGGCATCAAAACAACCTCTTCTAGTGAAATTTTTGAGGTAGGCTCCAATTTGATTGTTTAAAGCCTCAGCGCTATATAAACTTTTTCCTAATTTTAAACCAATGGGCTTCAACCCCTGAGAAATACTCCAGAGCAACCAAAACCATATGATTTCAAATTCCAAATGTACCATTAATAAATCAAAATAATGCCTTCTAAAATCCATTTAAGCCTTTTTAACATAGCAATGAAACCAAATCTTCCTCGGCATAATCAATTTCATTGGTGCCCAGGGATGATGTTTGTAGGTTAGGAGAACTATATAGTCTCCTATATGCGGTTATAGGCTTGTGAGAGCAAAAGCCAAAGCCTCAACAAACTTCTATACAGGATGTACATATGACAGCTGCATTACTAGGACGCAGCCCTATAGAGGGACACATGTATATGTGCAAAGAGAAAGCCCCCTTTGCACTGTAATGACAAGTGCTAGATTTATTGGGCCAAATTTGAAAGCCAATCATTAGCCCTTGCAAAAGACGGGTCATGGGTCTTTGTTGGGTTCGTTCAAAAAGACAATTGTGGATAATGGTTACTGGGTCAAGTGGAATGCCCTCGTAATCATTTATTTTGACCCATTAGTACCATTCCACTTCTAGATATTCTATTTTTGGTATTAGAATGTTTCTATGAATTTTAGAATTCTTAAAATTCATTTCTGCCATAAAATCTTTGAAAAGGGTATTTTTCAAAACTTTCAAAACAGGGAAGGCCACATGTGGGGCCATTGGATCTAGCCCCATATTTGTGCCACCCTCACATGGGTGGAACATGTAGCCTATGGGGCCCACTTGAGGCCCATAGGGGTGGCACACCCCACTTATTTTTAAGTAGTAGTTTTTTTTTCCTAATTACTGTTAGTTACGTCAAAATAATCCTTTAAAAAAAAGAATAGTATTGTAGCTTTGTGGGAGTTTTTTTTTACTAAATAAAAGTTATCTTTGACTTCCTGCATATTTTAAAAAGATAATAGGAAGTTCT
Source organism: Amborella trichopoda (assembly GCF_000471905.2). Next base: position 6,869,662 of record NW_006498404.1, read on the forward strand.
AAATTGGATATAATATTATTTAAATTAGAAGTTGGACAAGGGTAAAATTATAAGGGGATGGTTGATTTGTGGGATGAATGACTCAGATTTGTTTGTTCTCTTCACCCCACAGATTTTCTAAGCTACTGTTGGTCAAGTCTTGTCATTAGATAGGCAATACTCAAAGAAGGAATTCTTATTCAAATAGGAGACGGAATTCTTTCTATTTAAACACCATTGAGCCCCCTCCCTCTCAACACACATATTTCTCTCCTCCATGCACCATATCTTTCTCATTAAAATTCATTTTTCTCTCTCCTCCATTCCAAAAAGGGTCATGCCACCCAAAATTTGATAAGACAGGGGTGGCACATTGAAACCCTAAATTAGAGTTTTGTTGTTGGGAGAAGAAAATGGGCAACATCAAGCCGTAGGAGGATTTTATGCCTTCAAGATCAGCTCTAATTTATTCCTTAAGATGGATACAAACCCTAATTAGGTTTTCATGCTCTCTAAAATCCTAGAGTAATAAATATTGCCTATGAAAGCTTCCTATGTCTGAAATTCCAGTAAGATCAAAAGGGACAAAAATGCGCCAAGAGTCAGGGAATCGGGTGTGGTGTATATCAAGTCTTGTAGAGGGTAACCTTAGATCAAGTAAATCTTCCCAGCTGTTTCTATTTATTTTCAGTATTTGCATAGTTTTTGTGATTTTACAAGAACATATGTTGTGCTTAAATTCAAAGTGGAAGACTGAATATTGTTTCTGGGTTGTATTTATTTGCTTTAGAAGTAAAAAGAAAGGTCCAATGTTGTATTTAGAGTTTTATTTTTTATTTACAGCAGTGTATTGTGGCCCATGTAAATGGAATTTGGGTGTATTAATAAAAGTTGAAAAGGAAAATTTTTTAATTTACTACCTTGAGTTCCACATAGCCACACGTTTCATTTCAAAGGGTTTATTTAGTCAATTATAAATATAAATACCAGAAATTATTTGATATAAATATCATCAATTATTTAATATAAATATCAGTTAATAATATGAATAACAAATTGAAATAAGAAATTAAAAAGGGTTATTATACGCCCCACTCTTGACAAAAATTAAGAACTCGCAAAACTGAAAAGCGCATTACTTCGGTTTTCCATGCACATAAATATTGGAATGAGTATGGAACTAATTAGGATGATCCACTAAGGGATCGACAAGGGTGATTAACATGTAAACAATTTTTCATGATTCAATGGATTCCACAATAAATATAACCATTGTGCATATAATTGCTTTCATGACATGATAACATGTAAAATTTGCAACATAAGTAACATAGCGGAGCAGCAAAAAATTTCAATTCAACAGTGAGTTGTATTTGTAATGCTCATGGAATTATCTAACCTTTTTGACCCATCCCCAACATTCGAGATAGAAAGCTTGTCAATGTCACTAAAAGTAACATTTGAATGCTCCAAAGTTCCATCTGTCCAATTTACTGGAACTATGATTGCAAAACCGAGGATCATTATAGGAACGAATATTTTAAGGCTGCATGAAAAGAAAAAATAAGAATGCATGAGAAAGGGAATGAAACACAAATCTAAAAAAAATAACAATAAATATATAATTAGTTTTTATTGCATCTAATAGGCTCAAAACAGTCTTATAATAATCTAACTAGTTTACCACTTCAAATAAAAAACAAGAGAGAGAGAGAGAAAGCATGATTTTCCTTCGGATCAACGAGACCATATACTATGAAGAAATAACCAAACACCTTAAACAAACCATTAACAAAAAAGTCATCATGACATCAAGACCAACAGTAGGTAGGAGACATGCAGCAGATTCTTGGACCTTAATATAAGTTAACATGCAGATAAATAAGAGTTTTGGATAGCTCGAAAGAGTAAACAATCAATGTTTGGAGTTAATAATCATTGTTTTTTTTGAGAAAGAGAGTTAATAATCATTGTTGGAAAAGAGAGTTAATAATCATTGTCGGTCTCAATTGTGTTTGCTTCCCTTCTATCCATCAGCAAAGTAAACATTTCCAAACCCATGGATATTGATCATTCACCAAAACCTCCACAATGAATAAAGACACCTTATGCCTTAATATAAGTTAACATGGACATAAATAAAAGTTTTGGATAACATGAAAGACTAAATCATCAATGTCGAAGTTAATAATCAATGTTGGACACTCTCTCTCTTTTTTTTGCTTCCTCTTTATCTCTCGTAAGAGTAAGGATTTCTACAAAACTTCTAAAATGAATGAATGTGAGATATTCTATGCTACTGCATGTGTACATTTTGCATGTATTGTTGAGATCATAGTTAAGGGAACCTTGTGGCTAGGGTGATGATCCCGCTGCCGAACCTCGATCCCACAGTTCCTACAAGGGATCTTGTAGGGACCCCGGTTTTTCGATTTTGGGATCTTGCTCCCAAAACAAGGGGACCACGTTCCATCCATCAGTGGAATCCAGTTCCGTCTCGAAATAAATCCCCACACCCATCAACCATGGGCTGAGGTTTAGGTTCATTAAAATCTTGGGTTCTATATTTGCGGGATCTACTTCCAATAATGGATTATACAAGGTTAGAGATTGTCATTGTCCCAAGTTCCCATTATTTAGGAAACATAAGTTCCATGATGTTAAAATCCAGTCCCTTTTTCTGCATAGCACGAAGTTCCATTATTTTGGATTCTTAATTTGAATTAGGCATAGTTTAGAGTGACCCATTGTTTTATTAAGTCCAATTGTATAAGCCATCCCTCTTAGTTGTGTGAATATATATTTCATTTAAAATCATATATTTATGAAGTCCTATTATTTTAGATTCTTAAATCACAATGATGAAGCCTCTTAGTTGTCAGATGAGAATATATGCTTTCATTTCAAGCTTTAAAAAGCTTCTTTTACAGAGTGAGAGAGAGAGAGAGTTGCTCATCTTGTCCTCTTGCCCATTTAGAGAGCCACCCTTTGGGAAATAATGGAAGCAAAGGAGACTACATTCGAAGAAGATGACCCTTGAGTGGTAGGACTCTGGGTTGTTGGGACCAACCAGCTGAGGACCTTGATTCCTATACTTTAAAAATGTCAATATTAGAATAAGAGGAACCCCAGTTATATGACATTCTTAAACCTCGATTCCTTAACCATGGGAACTCGTACTAGCTCTACTTGACAACCTCATTTTCATGTATAGTGGAGCTTAGATTCCAGCTAATCAAAATATCGAACCCATTGACATGGGATCTCGCTACCATAAACCTAAGGATCTCGTTCATTGTCTTGTTCATTGTACGGATGCCGATCCTTACCCTAGGGAGCTTCCACTATAGGGCGGTTCGACAAATCCCGAACCGATCCCGCTCCCGTCTCCAACAATTATGGTTGGGATATCGTGCTTAAGGTTGATCAAGCATAGTTGACTTACCAATCATCAAAAGGCAATTGTTTTGAGTGGAGTGCTGAGTAGAATTGTTCCTTTATCCAGAGGAATCATACAGTCTAAGGACAGCAATAAAAGGGAAAGAAAATAGTGACAGAAGATTATCTTGCTAAATAAAGAGACATCTTACTTCAGAGAGATGAGTTTGTAAGAGAAGTAAAATAATGTAGAGATATTTAGTCAATTTGTACAAGGTGTGTTTTCATAAGCGTGAAGACAACTTGCAGGGTTGCCGAAATGGGTTTCCATGAGCATTTTTATTCTCATCTAGTACAGCACCACTCATATCCCTGGGAAGTAGAAATGTAGTTTCAGTAATTCCTATACTTGTATACAAGAGAACTAATCCCTCACTTTAAACTAAAAATGTTTGATTTTTCCAAACATAACAAGTTGTAGAAGCCTCCCCATATACTGTCCAAAACTGAGAAAGATTAGTTAATTCAATTGAGGCTCCTTATGATATTTCTAATACAACCAATGCAAGCCAAAACACATTACAATTTTTCTTTTTCAGAAACTCCAATTTGACCACATATCAACAACTAATAAGCCATAGTTTCTCTACAAGGACAACAAGACTTGAAAAATTTTAGAAATAATTATCATTCACCATTTTGAGTCCTATTTTCTACAGCAACATTTAAAAATCTGACTCGGCTCAGTAATTGGCAAAATCTCAACTTGAGTCAAATCACCAAGTCCTAAGTTGACTGACCCAGCCTCCTCTTTGAAACTGATCTAGTCTTATCTTTGAAACTTGGCTCAATAAAATTCCTAAAGTCTTTTAAAGACTTGATTGAGTTTTTAAAAAACCAATATTTTCAAATGAAAAGCTCAAGACCGGCCAAAGCAAGCTCCAAGTCTGCCAAGCCAGTTTGAGGTATTTCAGACCGTTTGAGGAAACATAGGTCTGAAACCTATATTATTCTGCAATCTCATCGTTTGTCATAACAAAGTGGGCTTCACTTTCTTCATAGGCAACCTCAGATAAACACCAGTTCAGTTGCAACAACTGTTGGGTTTTGTGACCTGTAAAGGCCTATAGAACTTGTAAAAATGATTCTTCATTGAATATGCACTTCAGTGGGAGTATTTGTATTGACTGACCATAGATTTATAGCCCTGGTTATGTCCAAAACCCTTACGCATGTGGCACTACCGAGAAGGATTTACAGTGGGTCATCTTTATAGGCCAATAGATTTGTGTGGTCTCCTGTGTGCGGTTGTAAGCCTGTAAAAGCAATAGCCAAAGCGTCAACAATCTTGCGCACGGTATGTACACATGACAACCACATTATTGGGAAGCAGTCCAATGGAGGGATGCGTGTATATGTGCATATAGAAAGCCCCATTTGCAATGTGGTGACTATTAAATAGGAGGACTGAAATTCATATTCTAGGATCATGGTTCCGTTGTTTATTATCCAACTTTGACAAGCCAATCATGAGCCCCTGCATCGAGATTGGAGTCATGGGTCTCATTTGTGTTGCATAAGAAAATAATAATGGATCATGGTTCTTGGATCAAGTGGAGTGCCCTTATTGTCGCTAATTTTGACCCTTTGGTACCGGTCCACTTCCAACATATGCTATTGTGGTATTAAAAATTCTTTTGTGATTTTTACAAAAGAATTTAAGAATTTTAAAATTTTATTTCTGCTGTAAAATTCATTAAAAGAGCAGTTTTGGAATTTTCAGAACTTGAAAGGACACATGTTGGGACAAAGGATTCAGCCCCCACATGTGTGTGCCACCCATGTGAGGCGTATGGCCTTGTGGGGCCCACACAATGCCCATAGGGTGGCACACCCCACTTATTTGTTTTGTATATACTTTTAGATAAAAGTTTAATTAGTTAGAGAATCTGTTAAAATTCAAATAAATTTATTCCCTTTTCATGTGGGAGTTTTAAAATAAAAGAGTATCTTTTGACTTGCTATAGATTTTGTAAGATTTAAATAATAATAAAAGTGGTTATAATTTAAATTTTAAATAGAAGTTCAACTTGGATCAAATTATTAGAGGATAAGGTTCTAATTTTCACCCAAAATCATGATGGCTAATTTGTGTACTGGATGGCTCAAATTTAATCTCTTTCACCCCACAAATTTCCTAAATATCCTAATGATCAAGCTGAAAATTTGGATAAGGCATACCTAGATGGAATCCTGCTCCAAGTGGAAGATAGATTTGTTTCTATTTAAATATATTTGAACTCCTCTCTCTCATTACAAGATCTCTCTCTCGCGCCATATTCTCTCTTTCCTCCAAGCTCTATTTTCTTCTCTCTCAAATTTTAAACCACGTGCCACCCCTCTTTGCCCCATAGGGAGTCACGCCACCCTCTCTCTCCTCTTTATGTGTGTCACGCCACCCCAAAAGTAAAAAAATATAGTGCTATATGAAATCCTAGAGCTAGGGTTTGCTAAATTTTTCAGTAGAAAAGAGATACACTCGACCAATAGAGAAATAATCCCTCAAGCCTTGCCCCTAGTTTTGTTCCTATAGGATTTCTATAAACTCTAGTAGAGTTTTGAGCTCTATAAAGCTCTAGATTTAATGATATTGCCTCAAAAGCTTCCCTATCTCAAAAATTCCAGAAAGGCTTAGAGGATTAAAAGTGTGCCATCGGTGAGGGAATCAGATGTGGGGTCTATCAAGACCTGTGAGGATAACTCCAGGCATCTTCTAGTAAATCTTTCAAGCTGATTTAACAAATTTTCAATCATAGTTTATATTTTTCTGTGAATTTTCAGGAACATATTTTGTACTTAAAATCATAGAGGAAGATTGGATATAGCTCTTAGATGGTATCTATTTGTTTTGGCAGGAAAAGTAAATATCCTAGGTTGCGTTCAGTGTTTTAAATTTGATTTACAGCAGTGTATAGTGGCCCAAATAAGTGGAATTCAGGTATATTAAATAAAAGAAAAGAAATTTTTTTTAATTTAATACCTTGAGTTCCACATAGCCACTCCTTTCAACAACAGCCATATATCCATGTTCAACTTCAACTTCTTCATAATGGATTAAATATTTGTTTACAATTGCTTGTCGATCCATTCATTTATAATTATTCATTCCATTCATGTCGGAGCAGGAGGAGTTTTCCGAGACCAAAACCGCACAATTTTGTTCACCTACTCTGAATGCAAGATTCTCAGCACGCCGAAGCTATGGCCATTCTATTGGGTATCAAGAACTTCAACCGATCTTGGGGGCAAAACCTAATAGCGAACGGAGATGCTAGAAATATAATATCATGGGCAAGAGGGACTTCCTCTCCTCTATGGTATCTTTCTTTCATGTTTGACAAGATCGCCGATATTTGCAGGGATATAAACGTCTCATGGACGCATACCTTGAGGAGGTCAAACGAGCTAGCCGATCTCCTAGCAAAGGATGGGGCCAGGGCTCCAGGTGAAGCCTCTAGCTTCGATCCGGACCACAGAGGGACCACAGTGTAACACTGCGTGGCCTGCTTTTTTGCTTGCTTAAGATCACAGACTGTCGATATAAAGGGCCAATACTATAAGCCCATTTTTTGTAATCTCATTGTCTATTTTGTATAACATTGGACAAATACATACGATCATTTTGTATAGGGTCGGTTGACCTAATTTTTACATAGAGTCCTAGCATGGAGGGACTCTCGGTTCAAACAATCCATGTAAAATATTTATAGCAATACAGTTAACTTTATCAAAAAAAATTTATTCATTCCATTCATTTATAATAATTTGTTATTCCGTTCACTATTCCATACCTAACCTAGGAGCAAATTACTGGCATACTTATGTCCAGGAATGATCATTTATGTAGTTCTATCAAAGTCACTTTCTTAGAAATACCTCGTCCCTCAGGAGGTTCTTTATTCAAGAAGCTCTTGATTATTTCAAATTGTTGTAAATGTTCCAAAATATGCATTTCTTGTATCATGTATGATTTTTAACTTATAGTGTTACTATGTACATGTAATGTAATTTGATATTTGTGCATTTAACCGTACAACCACTTCTGTGATGGTAGGGATTATCTCGTCACCTTTTGATCAATTGAAATCAGCTCCTCTGTTTCTAACATGATACATGAGCTAGAACTCAGAGTTTCAAAAGAAATATCAGTATCTCTTCATGGAAAGTCTCTTTTGTAATAAGATTGTTAAATAGCAGCTCCGGAATCTGGGCATCACAACAAATCAATGGATAGAATAATTGTGTTTCCCCACAACCATAATTGTGAACATAAAAGCGTAATTTTTCCTGGTGGTTTAATCCATTCTATTATATAGAGTTTTGTGATGCTTGAGGCACACTGGTTTATGAAGTCATCCCAGCTTATGTCTTCAAAATTTAATGATAAGAAATTCGTTTAATAAAGTTAGTGGATATCAATTAGTGAATTAGTAGATTATTTATTCTATATTAATATGAAGCTCCATTAAATAAAGAAGCTTGATTACACCCTAACTCTTTATTCCTATAGATGAAAGAGAGACTAATGCCAGAGTAGAAAAGGTCGAAATTTTGGAAAAGAGGGTAAAGCATATAAACATGTAATAGATGCCACCAAAATGGAGGTGGGGTCATCTCCAAGACACCCAAAGCATAGAGAACCTGCTAAAGCAATAAAGAACCTCATTACGATCACTGACAAGTTGCCAAATCAAAAGTTGATACAACAAATGCTTCATGTGATTCACATACTCCAGAAATGAGAACAAAAATAGGGTTTTTAGCGAAACCCATTTCCGGAGAAATGGGAAACAACATAGGGTTTTAACCAGTATCATGTACTCTCCATATTGTCAAACCCATTGTTCAATTAACATATTATTGGGGACAAAAACTTTGAAAGTTATACTAGCATGCCAACTGAAAAAACAAAAGCTATCCTAACAACAGTGTGTTTATGTACTTTCAAAAAAAAAAAAAACAAGAATAGTACGTTTATGACAGCCTTCATGTTTCATAAGTTAAGCAGTAAAGCTAAATCTATTCACATCATGATCTAAAACTGTTAAAGATTCAATTGAAAATAAATAAAGCATGAGAGAGAGAGAGAGAACCAACAATCTAACCAACTCACCCAAGAAGATAAATTCGAAGATAAACAGCAGAGTCAAGTCCAGCATGGTCAATAAGTTCAGGTTCAGGCATTCTAAGTCCTTCAGGCATCCAATTTAAAAACCTTATGTATGATCTGTAGTCCAAATTGACGAATTTGCTCACAAATACTCCAGAATGGGTAGGACTACTCCTCAGACCTTTCAGATACCATTTTGGAAAATAAACCCTATCATTTATTGGTTGAAGTCGCAATATTGCAAATGCCAAAAGGAATGCAAATGCCATGAGTATGTTAACAGCTGCTGAAACACCAATATCCCGAAGTGTAGCCATCTATTCCTTATAATGTAAGTACTGGGGGAGAAGGAATTCCCTGTAATATCAACATAAGATAATTAGTGAAACCATAAACAGAATTAAGTTTAAGTGTAGTGAAATAATTATGTAGTATTGAACCTAATTATGTAGTATATTTATATTCTTTTGTTTTTGCCCTTTTCAAAACAATGTTTCATCCAAAACTTACAAATAACAAATACAAAATTGTGAGAAATAACAATAAATGCATGAAGGATGCAACTAGAACTTTTACCCTTTCATTGGCAGGTTGTGGGTTCAAATCCCAATAAGGAATACGTTTTTATAATACAAAAACCAAGATGACACCATGTCCTAACACTGCATAGCAGAACTTTAAAATGGGTATGTAAATCACATGTTAGATCTGCACCGGATGTCCATACATGTCATCACATAGTACTGAACAACAATTGGAGTACCTGTGTAATGCTGGAAACAAAGGAAATAGTTTTAAAAACCTCAAGAATGCACAACTACAAAATGGATGAGTTTGAACTCATCAAACTCTAAAACTCTCCCTCAAGACCTCTAAATAGACATTATCTCTTCATAATTACTCCTTTCATCATCTAAAGAGATTCAAGAGAATGTATTAGAGGAGAAGAGAGAGAAAAACTCCAAGCCGGGAGCATGTTTGAAGCTCACTTCCCATCTCAAGGGCCTCATATGTGTTTGGACATCCACAAGCTTGCCCTTGGCTTGGCATCATTTGGTGGGTTGCAAGGATGAAGTAGTAGTATGATGCTTGCAGCTCCAGACCCCTTGCTCGACATCATTTAGTAGGTTGCAAAGATGAAGTAGTAGTACCATGCTCCAAAGGAAAAATTTGAAACACTGCACCCTGATAGAAATAGATTATTTCCATCCATTTGGTGGGTTGCAATGATGAAGTAGCAATACGATGCTTGCAGCTCCAGACCCCTTGCTCGACATCATTTAGTAGGTTGCAAAGATGAAGTAGTAGTACAATGCTCCAAGGGAAAAATTTGAAACACTGCACCTTGATAGAAATAAATTACTTCCATCCAATATTCTAAAATGGAGATTTTGTATAAGGTGCCCAACTTGTACTACACAAGTAAGGCACACCTCTAAATTTTGCCGGAAGAAGTAGTTCCGGTGTCGAAGACTTTACGATGGCTTGAAAATCCTTCAACCCTAATTATGAAATTTAAAATTTAAAAAAGGGTGCAAATCAAGCAGATCTCTAAACACTTCAAGATCTTGAAAATAGACAATCCATATAACTTGTTACAAGATGTAAGATTTTTAGGACATGAAATTCTCTTTTCTTTATATCTACACATCTCGAAGTCAAGATGATCAAATTGCAAGGTTTTCCAACTTTGGCTGTTCTTTTCTACTGGATTTTTAGGTGCAGCTTACTTCTATAGTATAAGATTGCAACCTTATATAAGCTTTTTCCCTATTCTAATGCTAACACTAGTAGATTTCCAAGAAAAATCTTAACTTCTCTACCCGACTAGGGTTTCTTGAAAGCTGACGCCCAAACTAGATTTCAGGTAAGTAAAAAGATTAGTCGTGAGGTTTCGAATCTTGCCTGTACTGTGAACTACGACAAAGGTTCTTCTAGGACTCTTTCTCTCTCTCCTTCACCCCTTCAATTGCACTCCTCGGGGCATGTTCTTAGGAACACCTCCCTCTTTATCTCACCCAAATGTTAATTCTATCCTAGAATATTTGCGGGCTTGGTTTGCCCCACAAAAAGCAAGTCATTAAGGATTGTTGTCTCAAACTTACACCCAGCATTCTGGCCTTAACCAAAACCAAAATGCCCTCCCTTTATTTAGCTCAAATTCGACAAGTCTGAGATCGTCGCCCATTAATTGGTTGGCCCTTCCAGCGGAGGGGGCTTCGGAAGGCATTTGAGTGATTTGGTACCCCACCTCCCATACACTCTTCTCCTCTCTTGTAGCCAGATTCTCTGTCTCTATTCTTTTTGCCAGAATACCCAATGGGCAAGTCTGGAAATTTTCTGCAGTATACAAGCCCAAAACTAACTATCTCCGACCCTTGCAACAAGGTAGGTTCCTTACCTCATCCCATATGGTGCATAGGGGGGATTTCTATGTTACCATATAGTCCTTCGAGAGGAACAATTCCAATAGAATCACCCCTACTATGAACCTATTCTCGGACTTTGTAGCCCAAAACAATCTACTAGACCTCCCTATTCAAGGTACCCAATTCATCTGGTCAAACCCCTCCACCTCTCCCTCACTTTCTAAACTTGATCGTTTCTTGTTCAGTTTGGAGTGGGATGCTACTTTTCCAGGTACCCACGTTGTCCCAAAACCGACCTCTGACCATTGCCCCATCTTACTCAATACAAACCCAGCTGCTAGGGGTATCAAACCTTTCAGGTTTGAACTGACTTGGTTGGAAGAGTCATCTATGCTAAACCTCTTCCCCTCCCGGTGCAATCTTGGTCAGACACAGTCTTTGGTTCGGTTGGACTCAGATTTCAATGCAAGCTTCAATTACTGAAAGGTAATTTGAGAGCTTGGTCTCGCCAACTCCCTGGATCCTTTGGGAACCAGAAACAATCTTTGCTTCAGGCTCTTCGGGCCCTAGATGTCACTTAAGAATCCAAACCCCTGTCGAAAACCGAAGCCCAGTCTAGGAGAAACTCAAGATCGAGAATATTTTTTGGTACCACAGATCCATAATCAAGTAGTTGAAGGCTGGCGACTTAAACACCGGTTTCTTCCACAAAACAGCAAATTGCAGACGAAGGGACAATACTATATCCCACCTAATGGTGGGTAACCTCCTAGATCAGCCCCTAAACATTGAGTAGACCACCTTGAATTATTTTAAAAGCTTGTTTCCGGCCCCTTTGGGTCCCAGACCGGTTATGAGGGATCTCTCCTTCCTCACTTTACCTACCGAGAAAGCCATTTGGCTGGAAAGACCTTTCTCTGAAGTCGAGATCCTTAAGACCATTTCTCAATTGGACTCAGATAGGGCCCCTAGTCAAGATGGATACCCTTTAGCCCCTTTCAAAACTTTTTTCGGAACCAAGGAAACTCGATTCTTTAGTATCGGAATCTCGATTCAACACGTCTTTAGAAACCATTTTTCAGAACCAAGGAAACTCAATTCCTTAATTTCAGAATCTCGATTCAACACATCTTTAGAAACCATTTATCAGAACCAAGGAAACTCAATTCCTTAATTTCAGAATCTTAATCCAACACATCTTTAGAACCCATAAATTGTGGGTAGATGTTCCCAAATATATCAAAACCGAAAAAACTCGATTCCTTAATTTCGGAATCTCGATTCAACACATCTTTATAAACCATTTATCAGAACCAAGGAAACTCGATTCCTTAATTTCAGAATCTCGATCCAACACATCTTTAAAAACTTGAACCCATAAATTGTGGGTAGATATTCCCAAATATATCGAATTTGGATTCCAACAAGGATTAAATTTTGATTCCACGTCAATTGATACACTAACTCAAAGTATATAATGTTCAATGTCTATGATGGTTGTGCACTTCCTAAAGGAAACTAGAGTAGAAATCTTCCTTTGAATGCTTCAAGTGGCTGCAGGGTTTCATTATTTTACTTGTGCCACCTTGGAAGGGCTTTACTTTAAATTTAAAATATAACTGGTAAATAAAACACATACAAATAAAACTAAAACCATGGCGTAGACATAACCTATTTTGTCTTTATAATAATGAAGTCAAAATCACAATTTAGAAATACTTGTTTTTTATATATAATGACCGTAAGTTCAATAGTCAACACAATCATTTTAAAATTTGGGAAACCTTCTAATAAAAGACATCCAATATAGGTTCTAAAGTTGATAAGGCTCAACATGTGCTTGTGGCTTCCTTCTCTATAAACATGAAATCTTGATTCCTGGTAGCGGTCGTCATATGAATTCCATAGTCCCTATTTTTGTAAATCTCGATCTCAAACTGGCATGGATCTCCGATCCATATACTTCAAAAACTTGATTCCAAATATGCTAGAATCATGATTCGAAACAGCATATCTTTGTTCCACATATGTCAAAAACTCGATTCCATAAATGTTGGAAACTCGATTCCATAGATGTCGGGAACTCAATTCCATAGATGTCGGAAACTCGATTCCATATTAATGAATCTTGACTCCAGGAGTGTCGATTATAAGGTGATGGGAATCTCGATTCCAAGGAGGACGGAATCTCAATTCCATATGTGGATGAAACTTGGATCTATTTCAGTCGAAACATGATTCTCAAAAACTAGGAATCTCATTTCCAGTGATTCCTATTGTACGGACAACGATTCCTAAGACAAGAATCTTCTAGCCGGCCGCGATTTCGAGATTCCGGTTCTTAAAATGATTCGGGTTCCCAGGCGTTTCCATCAACTATGGTTTATCCTCTAGAAGTTTATTGCATATTATAATGTCACAACTCTCATGCCGTTCATTGACTATTTGAATTAATTTTCATTTTTCACTTTACAATGGATTTGGTCAGATTAATTTAGGGGGGAAGCTTCAAACCTTCAAAATTATGCCATATGTATCCTCAGCCAAACCAGGTGGCTGGGTAAGGAATTGTTGTGTGCATGCACACCGATACACGAAATGGATTGGAGTACAAGAGCCTCAACGATTGGTACAACCGGAGCTTGAGGTAGAGGTAATAGACTATTATTTATTTTTCCCTGATTATTCAACTCATGTTTGGAGTTAGACTTAAATAATATAGGTTGTGAAATATTATGAAATCTAGCATTACGCAAAGACCATATGCTCAAACCCCTTGGAGCCATAGAGATGGAGAGGATCGATGTATCGGATGCCGAGACAGAGAGGCTAAATCTTAAAGGTTTTTAGAAGCAGTTGGATGAGAGGATGGAGATGGAACCACCACAAAGAGCTAATTTTACGTTTAGACTTTTTCTTTTTTTCTTTTTTATTTTTTGGTCCACGAAGGGTGAGGGCCTTAAACTTCTAACAGGTGGAGATGATAATTTAGATACCAATAGTGAGACATTCAATGATGATGAAGGAGGTGGAAGTGAAAAAGAAGAGATGACAATGAAGAGGAAGAATGCAAATTACGCAAGACGTGTTTTTTTTTTTTTAAAGCATTTATGAATATGTGATCCGTCGTGTATTGTAATTGAAGGACTATCATCTGTTTGTATTTTGTAACAAAGCGTGGCCTATGTTATGTGGAGGTGCAGAGTTGTCACATGTGAGTGTGACTTGTGAGTTGTGACTTTATTTTAATCACTTTATGATGTGAGTTATGGACCTTTTCCTTCAATAGGTCAACTACTTCACAATTTTTTCTTGATGGGTTATTGGAATTTGGACTTTAGTTTGAAATGTATCATGAGATAGGAAATTATTGACACATGGTCTATTCATGCATTATGATTTCATTCTTTTCCCTACATTTTACTTAAATTTTTTGTATTTTCTATATTTTTTCTGGGTTTTTTTTGTATTTTTCTTTTTCCCTATTTTTTATTCTAATTACTTGACCGGTTTGACCAATGAACAAATCCAGTCTGACCAAAATGGTGCCCTCATTGGTTTAGTCATCAGTCCAATCTTAACATCATTGCTCATAAGCCACCCATCTTACGTACACCATAGGAGTCTCTCATCTCTTGGGTATGACAAGAGTATCCATGTTTGATACATCACAAAATTATTTTTATTTTAATATTTGTTTAAGTTTGAAAGGATGTATATTTTAATTTTAGTGTGAAGGTTTATGTTTTGGGTTTTTAAGTTCTTTAGGGATTCTAGAGTTTTTTTATAATTTCATATTTACTATTTAATTGTTATTGTCCATAGGTAATGTTCATAGGTTCTACTGTTCATAGGGGTAAAATTATCATTACGAATTTTGTGTTCAAGTTAGGACTTTTTGGGTCATTTTAATTATTGTGTGAGTTAATGTATTGGAACATTAGATCATATATATAAGAGGTATGGGGGCCCTTGAGGGGGTCATTCCATGTGATTTTCTAAATTGGAAGAAAGAAAAAGCTCAGGCTTTTAGAACCCTAATAGGGTTAGGTAAGAAAACTCGGGTTTCTCCAAGTAATTGCTTATGTACTGCCTGAATTGTTATTTTTGTTAGATTTCTCAAATTTCTCCTACATTAAGTAGCATCAAAGCTCAAGTTTTCTTCAACAACAAAGTCAAGAAACCATAGTCAACCGTAGGGTTTGTTGATTTTGGGCCAAGTTCTGCCAAATCAGCCTTGATCTTGATGTTTTCAGCTAGTTTTAGTTGATTACCTGCCTATGATTGCGCAAATCCACTTCGTGATCGCAAAGATGAAAAAATTGATGAACTTAAAGGCAAGTTCCGCAGCTGATAGAGCAATTTGTGAGCATCATTCATGTAAAACAAGGTGATCTTTCTACCTAAAATGTTGTCAAGTACCGCTCTTTTCACCTTCATCGTCCATGTGAAGAGGAAAGTGATAGAAGACCTAGACGTGAGGAACATCACTCAAAGATTTTCGATTTGAAGAAAGACATTCTTGATTTTGATGCAGGTTGCAGCAAGTTGTAGATTAGGATTTATCACCAATCAACAATATATACTCAAATGGACAACAAGATCTCCTAGTATAAGGAGATGTTTCTAAAGAGGATCTTGCTCGAGAAGAATATGGAGAGAAGGCAGCAAAGGGGCTGATCAAAATCATGGCCTGTGAAGATCTCAAGGATGTAGAAGAGGTGGAGCATTCAAGAAATTTAGGGTATTGGAATCAAAGTAGCGCAAATGAAACGTGGTCGACTCATAAACCGCAAATTGCGGTTCTGATTTCAAAGAGTAATGATATAGATGCCGAGAAAACTTCTAACTCAATTTTCAACACAATTTCAGGGATAGCCGAATTTGATAATTTTGTATCAATTCCTTAATACACAAACCAGGATCCGTTTCTTGGGGATTTCTTCTTACCATAAATAATATTTGAACCAAAGAAGAAGAAGGTTAAAGAAGGTGGTTTTGATGGTGAATTCATCTTAGCACCCTTCAAAACACGAGGACAAGTTCTCTCCAACAATGGGAAAATGAGGCAGGGCAAGTTATTCTTATTTTTAATACTTGTTTAATTTCAAATTATGTATATCCTAATTTTAGTTTTTAGGTTTATCTTTTGGGTTCTTAAGTTTTTTAGGGATTCTAGGGTTTTTTTATAATTCTATATTTACTATTCAGCTGTTTGTTCACATAGGTAAAATTGTCATTCAAACTTTGTTTTTAGGTTCGGACTTTTTGGGTTGTTTTAATTATGGATATTTAATATCTTTGAACAATAAATTATTATGTATATAAGGTGTGTTGGGCCTTGCGGGGGTCATTCCACGTGATTTTCTAAATTGAAAGAGAAAAAAAAAGCTTAGGATTTTGGAACACTAGCTGGGTTAGGGAAGAAACCCTAGGTTTCGCCTAGTAATTGCTTGTGTATGGCCTGAATTGTTGTCGCTTTTTTGTTTTCTCAATTTCTCCTACATCAACGTTTCTTCTTGCCCTCAAAATCCAATTCAATGGGCATTCTTATCTCGACAGGGAATGCGTGGATCCCTCTGTGATGAGCATTATACGGACAAAGCTTGTCAAGCCCATGGTGACGGTTCACTCCATAGGGGATGCGTGGATCCCTCTGTGATGAGCATTATACAGAGCCCACTGTGCTCCACCTTGAGCCCAAGTCCATCTCTAATGTCTTCATCCAAATAGAGCTCACTTGTCTTGATCGCCTCATTCCCCCAAGTAGGGCACCCTTAGATGGCCTCTTCCATGTCTCTGAGGCCTTCTCATATGGCCTCTGTCATCCTTGGAGGATGGTACTCAACACTCCAAAAGCCTCTTTCATCCAAGTAAGGCACACTTAGAGCTCATATGGCCCCTTTTATCCATGGAGCCCGCTCACATGTTCTCTTTCACCCATGAGGTCAGAACTCAACAATCTAAAGGCCTCTTTTGTCTGTGGAAGACAGTACTCATCAACCTAAAGTCCTCTTTCATCCAAATAGAGCGACAGTCCCAGAAGCAGAAAAATTATGACAACCACACATATGGGAACATACGGCAGCAAATCCAAAACCACAAGTGACAAGGCCTTTATAGCCATAAATCCCAAAATCATTGAGATTCATAGAACTCAGCCAAGTCTCACCATTTTTCACTAAGCTTTGAATATATCCAGCCAAATCTTTACATGACTCAGCCGAGTCTTTTATGACTAGGCTTGAAACAGGTAAGTCAGAGGCAGGGTTTGAGTGTGAGGACAACGGAGAGTATCATCTGGCCTTTAAGGCACGTGTACTTCTGGAAGTAGAATCCCTCTCAATTTCCCTTGCCTTCTTATCTTTTAGATGTCTTTTGTGTGATTGTTTAAAGTTCAAACCAATTCTCCTCTACTTGTTTTCATCTTCCCATGGTTCTCTTCCAATGTATAAGGCCATTTGAACTTCCTCCTTTTTCGGATTTCAAAGCCAATTCTTAAGCAAGGCTCCTCTTTGGGGAAATAAGTGACTATGATACTAGTTTTCAGTCACACGTACGGCAGACACAAGTTCTTAACTCTATTGTTAAATGGCTCAATTCCCACCGTTGGCAGAGCACAGCTTAGATTTAACAATGCTCAAAGATCTAATAACACTTGTTGAAACATGAGTGTATTAACAACAGGTATTCCCAAAACTCCTCAAGGAGCTTCGCTTGTTCGAATTACACACACAGAGGCATTGCTAAAACACACATACGTACCAACTCAGCATCACTAAGGCTACTATCTACTCTGCTTTATAGCTAGCTAAAGAGAGATACAGAGGAGCAGGAAAAAAACTCATTTAATCACCATAGAGAGAGAAAGAGGTTACATATCATAACATTACATTTCAAGGGAACCCCAACCTTCTATATGGATGGAGGGGTTGATTTGCATCCCCAAACTCTCTCTCTCTCTCTTTTTAGTAGAACAGTGAGGAAGGAGCCCCCACCCCGTGGTCGGAATAGAACTCCAATTGTCATGTTCCCACCATCCTGACCACCTATTCCTGGAGCATAAAAATTGATGGACTTTCCATAGGTCCTATTTTATTGGCAGGATTCATCACCACTTCAGCTACTTCAGCCTTGCATCCCCGAACTCACATGGGAATAAACCCATGATCACAACATAAGACCCTTTTCTTTCTATTATTGAACTTTAACCTAGTTTAGAGGAAATAGAATTGGTACTTACTTTTCCCACTCCTCTTTCCTAATTCATAGGAAACTCTATTGATGAAAAATAATACTGCAAAATATATTTTTACCACTACCTTTCCTTGTTTAAAAGGACATATAAAAATGCGACTTATTTACCCCACTCTTTTTCCTATTTTGAAGGAATTAAATGTGCTACGTGCTTTCCCACTCTCTTTCTTGTATTAAAGCCAATGTTAGAAAAACAGGGTGATGTAACCGGTAACCGCCCAGATAGATAGGAACTGGCCCCTTGTTGGTTCCGGTTTCGGGCGGTTTTGGTGATCGACCGGTATTAAAATAAATAAAAATATATAAAGTCCCAAAAATAAGTAATATGGTTTTGTAATACATTTTTTAATATTCTTTACATTATGGTAAAGATTAAAAATTGTTTTGGTCATTAATACTCACTTTTATATTTTCTCATCTTTTTTCTAAAAATTTAAAAAATACCCCTAGGCACAAATCGATTCTTTAAAATCCATTTTTTTCATTAATTTTCAACTTCATTTGAATATATTTTGTTTTAATCATTCTTTATATATTTTTCATATTTTAATAGATTTTTTTATATCTTTTTTTATTTTTTTCAACAAGTTTTTGACCGCCCAGGACTTGCCCGGACTTGCCCGATTAGAACGGTTGAATCGGCCGGTTGACCAGTTAGGCCGGTTGAACCGCTTCCGACCCCATATCTGGTTAACTGTTCCAGGTGAACACTAATTAAAGCATATAAAACACGTATTTTTCATTTCTCTTTTCTATTTCAAAAGGAAAAAAATTATGAATTAGTATTCTTTCGTACTTCAACGAAAATGCAGCCATGAATCACGCTATCAAATCAAACAATTTTCAGACAACAAAAAATACAGAAAATATACCAAAAAAAATGCACTCATCAAGCTCAATAAAAAGGAATGCTCAGTCAATGAGCAAATAAAGATATCAGTCAATGAGCAAATAAAGATAGTTATAGTGAATCAGAGAGCATTAAGTAAACGGCTCGAGCTGTGACTTCGACGTTCTCGTTAGACAAAAAAAATACATCAAAAGAGAGCCAATATTTATTTTTTTTGTCCTGACTCGTCTCGAGAAACGAAAGATGAGACATGAAAAATACATGCAGAGATGAAATATCATAAATGTTTCAGATATTACATCTACAAGTTCAATTCACGCATTCTACTGTAACAGAAAGCTAGAGAGAGAGATGAAACACTAGCAAAATACCCACCTTACAAAACCAGCAATCGATCTACGGACTGAAGACTGCAAGCTTTATATCCTCCATTTTTCATCTTGAATCAATCATGGAGATGAAGGAGAAATACACAAGTGAAAGGGGGAGAAGCACACACCTGCTGTTGTTGGACAGAGAGAGAGAAATGAAGCTTGGTATCTGAAAACAGCTGGTACTTTTACAGAGAGAGGAAAGCTTGGTATCTCGAACCAACAGCTCAAGGAAAGGAATAAAGTTTCTGAACACTATTTAGAGAGAGAAACCAGATAGGTGTGCTGCAAATTTCGTGGCATCCAGAAAAGCAAGGAGAGATCAGCAATTGTTATCGCGTAAAAAAAACAAAAAAACACAATTCCTTGGACGTATTGGAGGAGAGAATCAAAAAGAGAGAGCGAGAGAGAGAGAGAGAGAGAGACGTTAGATGATACGTTTGGTGGAGTAAAGTCTGGGTTACTGACCACTGTTGACCATTTTAACCATTCTCATATGAGGACCCCAAGTTTATCAATGGGTCCGGCCTAGGTTGGCCACCCTGCCCTAGCCCGGCCCTATTCCTATAAAGACCGACCCGCGGGAATAGATTTCATTTGGGTTTGGATATAGGTTCAAAAATTGGAGCCAGTAAATCGGGTCCGGGTCCAAATCTTATATCCAAACACTAGTTGGGTCCGGATTTGGGTAAGGTCAAATATGAGTCCGGTAATATTATTTAAGTCCCAATACATGAAATACAGTTAAATATAATTAAATATATAGATATTTTAATTTTTAGATTGAATCCAGGTTGGGGTTCCATACTATATTTGCAAGTCTAGGTCCAAGTCCGGTGAATTCAGGTTTGGGTCCAGGTCTGGCTTCGGGTCCCATATCGTTTTTTCAAGTCCCCTTCACTTATTCCGGGTCGCGACGGGGGCTGGATCACTTGGCCCATTACCACCCCTGCATGTTTTCGACTTGGAAAAAACCAATGGTTTAAAAAACGGATCGGTGACCCGGATCGGGCTTCCAAAAAACCGATCCGAATCGGCGAATCGGCGATCCGGATCGAAAATCGAGTGAATCGGTCATAATAAAGCTTAAAAAAAATTCGAAAAAATTATTAAAATTCATTATAAATATTATTTTTTAGGAATTCAATAAAAAATGAGGGTACTCCATTAAGAATTTTCATGTTTTTGAATGAATATGCGAATATTGATATGTTCTTTCCCTGCATGAACCGCTATTCAGCATTTAATTTACAGTATTTCGTGCTCATCCCTACACTGTTGCTGTTGGGACTCGATATGTGAATAATATGGCTGGGATAGGGTGGCCTTAGAATCATCATCTCTCTCATTTTCTCTTTAAATAATATGGATTAAAAAAAAAATAACAAATTTTCAAAAAAATCGATCATGGATTAAAAAAAAAATCACAAATTTTCAAAAAATTCTATCATGGATTACAAAAAAAAATTCGATCATGGATTAAAAAAAAAAAATCACAAATTTTCAAAAAATTCAATCATGGATTACATAAAATTCGATCACGGATTACATAAAATTCGATCATGGATTACATAAAATCCGATCATGGATTACATAAAATTCGATCATGGATTACAAAAAAAAACAAA
>NW_006498404.1:6902902-6914433 GCF_000471905.2 Amborella trichopoda
TTTAAAATTTGACATTTTTACAATTGATTATAGTATTGTTGTGAAATGTTTATTTGTGGATTGATATCCCATAAATTGTGATAATTCTGTATTCTTGAATTTCTATAAGAGTTTTTTTTTATACATATTAAATTGGCAATTATGCTAGAATGCCTTTACAAACTGCTACCTTTCTAAATTTGAGCCCAAAATATTTGATTGGTTATTTTTGAAATGTTATAGAGAGTGACTGTTATTAATGGTTTAAGTGAAATTCATATTAATGATTTCAGTGATATGTTGAGTACATGATATTACTGCTTTCGAATGTTTAAAGAGATTTAGAAATAATTTAAGTATGCAAGTGGACTCATCCGGTTCGCCGGTGAGGTATAAGTGGACCTACCTGGGACGCCGGTAGGGATTAAGTGAACTCATCCGGTACATCGGTGGGGTATAAGTGGACTTGCAGGGATTAAGTGGACCTATCTGGGATGCCGATAGGAATTAAGTGGACCCATCAGAACTCTGATAGGGTATATAGGTGACCTACTTGGGACGCTAGTAGGGTATTTTGTGAAATCCTTTGAATTATGCACAGCCGTTAAAAGTGTTATAAGCATTTCAATTACTCGGATTATACTTAATTATGCATTTATTGAAAGTGAAACTGTTGATGCATTTCTGTTAATAGATCTTCTTTTTGAAAATATTGATATCTTTCAATCATGATTAGTTTTAGGATTATGATGATCACTTACTGAGTAGCCAAACTCATCAATTTATGGTAAACATTTTTTCAGGATAACTGCGGATTCATTTTGAGTGCTAGTCAAGATCAACCTTGGAAGATATTATTGTTGTGCCAGCTTTCTTTTGTTACTTTGTAAGACCTCGCCACTGTAAAATTTGTCATATCAATAGATGTATATATGTTTTGTCTGTCACATCTCAGGAATAACAGTATTGTAAATTCTTGGGGTGTGACAATTGGTTTTAGATCACGTTGGAGAGTGTGGATCTAGGGATATTTGAAATCAACTCATTTCTCCATCTTTTTCAAAGAAAAATCTTGTGGTTATTTTAAAGCATCAAAAGGCATTCGATAAAGAGATCATTTGTCCCGATACTTATATATTATTGTGGCTGAAAGTTTGAGTACTATGCTGAATTCTGTAGTAAGTAGAGGCCTTATTCATGGATTTAATGTGAGCAGACTAACAATCTCTCATTTACAGTATGCAGATGATACTATTATCTTTTGTAGCCTAGAGGAACAAGAAGTAAGAAATTTGTAGGTATTCTTAAAGTCGAAATAGCAACGGGTCTCAAAGTGAATTTAGAAACGACAAATTGATTTAGATTAGAGTTTCAGATAACTTGGTTGCATCTTTGGTAGAAATTCTTGGATGTGGGGTTGGCAAGTTTCCTTGCAAATATATGGGTATTCATTTATTTGGAGAAAACCATTCGGCAACTATTTTGGATCATGTTATTGAAAGATCTAATAAGAAACTAGATCTATGTAAGTCTAAAGTGTTGTAGTTTGGAGGAAGATCTACTCTTATCAACTCTACTTTGTCTACCTTACCCATCTATTTTATGTCCATTTTCAGAATGCCAAAGCAGGTGGTGAATGCTTTGAAAAACATTATGAGATCTTTTTTATGGGGCAATGTAGGAATGGGAAAAAATTGAAGCTCATGAATTGGGAAAATATATGCACTTCCAAAAGAGATGGGGGTCTAGGAGTTAAAAAGCTCAAATTGATGAACACTAACCTATTGACTAAGTGGTGGTGGCGCTTCCAAAATTAATAGGATAGCTTATGGGGAGAGGTGTTAAACAAAAAATATGGACTAGATGTATTTATTGACCTCATTAAAAGTCCAATATCTAAGGTTGGTGTTTCAAGTATTTGGAAAGGAATTGATGCGTGCCGATCATTATATCTTAGTCATTGTCACAAAGTGGTTGGAAAGGGAGATCAAACTTTCTTTTGGTTTGATAAGTAGCTGAGAGACCTTGCTTTTCGAGATTCTTTCCTTGAGGTTTTCTCCAAAGTCGACAATCCATTGGCCTCAGTGAAAGATCTAAGAGGAACTGATTTTACTAATTCTTCTTAGAATATTGTTTGCATGAACATGACGATCTCGAATTCTTTCTTTCATGAGTTCCAATTGCTTATGAATATGTTGCATAATTTTTCCATGTTCCCAATAAAGATGTTCGATTGGAGTGGGAACTCACAGCTTCAGGGGATTTTTTAATTAAGTTTGTCTATCGACTGCTGCATGAGGAGAATCGCAGAGCGATTGATCATAGTTTAGCAAGAATATAAAATTTGCAGGTGCTGCTAAAGGTTCAGTTATTTTTGTGGGTAGCTCTTCAAAAAAAGCTACCTACTGTGGATAACCTTCTTAAGAGCGGTTTTATAATTGTCAATGTTTGTAGGCTATATTTGAGGAATAATGAAAGAATGAACCATATTCTTTTACATTGTCCTTTCACTCTAAGCATGTGGGATTGGTGTAGAAAGTTGTTGAATCTAAATATCCTGATCCCATAAAGCCCAGAGTTGATCTCTCTCAATGGATGAGCCCTGGTTTGTCGAAAATTAACACCGTGTTATAAAGAGCGTTATGAGTTAGTACTATCTGGAATATTTCGAGAGAGAGAGAGAAATATAAGAATATTTGAAGGGACACAAAGTGAGATTGAAGTTTTGAAGTCCAACACCTTAGCAACTGAAGCTGAATAGGTTTCAAAAAGCAAGGATTGTAAGTTTATCCCAAAATCACAGCTTTTTGAGAACCCATTTGAAGTTGCTAAGTTTAATAATGACAGACAGACTTGAAATGCTATTTGGAAGCCTCCTCGTGAAAATTGCTTAAAAGTCAACTTTGATGGAAGCTCCATTGGAAACCCAAGCTCAACAGGTTATGGTGGTACCATTAAAGATCATATCGGTAATTACAAATTTACCTACTTGGGAACATGTGGAAATACAACTATGAATGAAGCTGAGGCAAGAGCTCTTTTGGAGGGATTAAAGATAATAAAAAACCTCGAGGGCTAAAAGACGATTGAAGGTGATTCAGCAACGTCATTGCTTGGGCAAAAAGAGAAATGAAGCCACCTTGGAGATTATGCAACACTTTCAATGAAATATTTTTTATTTTAACTAGTAGTTCTTTTGAGTTATCTCATTGTTTTAGGGAGGCTAATATGAAAGCTGATGCTTTAACAAAGGGTGGTGTGCACCAATATTCATTGGTGGTTACATCATTTTCTTATTGAACCTCCTTGAAATCATTCATGGGTGAATGAAATTCATAGTAATTGATTTCAAAAAAAGAGAATTAACTAGTCAATCATGAGTCATTGTATAAAATTGTGAGTCATTGGTCTGTTAGGTTAGCTTGAGAAGATAGTTGTGGATCGTGGTTACTAGGTCAGTCATTTATTTTGATCCATTGGTACCAGTTCATTTTTAGATATTTTATTTTTGGTATTAGAAATATCTTTATCTATTTAAAAAAAATTCAGAATTTTAAAAATTTCTTTCTTTTGTAAAATACTTATTCTAAAATATGGAAGGGCACATGTGAGACTTTGGATCCAACCCCCATATGTGTGCCACCCTCACATGGGTGCATTGTGTGGCCTAGGGGCCCACATGAGGCCCCTAGGGGTGGCATACCCCAATCCTTTATTATTTGGTCTTTATTTAACTAAAATTTTTGAGTTAAATAATCTTTTAAAATAAATTATTTGTTTCCTATTATTATGGGAGTTAATTTTAATCAAATAAATATTACCTTTTGACTTCCTACAAATTTAAAAAAGATAATAGGAAATTCTAGATATAATCCTATTTAAATTAGAAGTTGGAATTTGGTCAAATTATAAATGGATAAGGTTTCTAATAATCATCTCAAAATTATGATGACTGATTTGTAAGATGGATGACTCATATTTAATCTCTTTCCGCCATATAATAATTCTATACCTTCATGTCCAGTCTTAACTTGTTCCTAAGGGTTCCTACAAACCTTATTTAGGTTTTCATGCTTTCTAAAACCCTAAATCAAGAAGTATTGCCTATGAAAACTTCCCATCCATGAAATTTCTGCAAGAAAATGGATAAAAGTATGCTATAAGTTAGGAAATTAGGTGTGGGGTATATCTAGTCCTCTAATAGGTAACCCTAGGCATGATCAAATAAGTCTTTTCACTGTTTTTTTTTTTTAAAATTATTTAGTCATATTCGCATACTTATTTTTTTTATTTTTCATGTATATTGCACTTAAATTCATAATGGAAGATTAGATATTGTTCATGAATAGTGTTTATTTATTTTCGTAGTAAAAGGATAGGACCTAAGTTGCATTTAGAGTTTTATTATTGATTTACATCGATATATTATAGCAAGTTTATATTAATAACAAAATAAAAATAATTGTTTTGAATTTATTACCTAGAGTTCCACGTAGCCACACCTTTTCATTCTTCGATTTGAGAAGTCCAAATCCTTGTTTTCCTAGTACATCTAATGCACATTTGCGTATCTTCAAATGCTTTTTCTCTCCTCGCCGCCTTCTTACCACCCGTCTTCCAACTTTGCCTTAGTGGTTGGTTGGTAGGTCGAATTTAAGAAACCCGATATCGCATAAGCATATTGTTTCATGAATTTCATCCAGTTTCTGAGTCTTTCTTTTCATCTGGCCTTACAGTTAGAAATTATTTTAATGGATGTCTCTGAAGAGTAGCCATGAATCAATTATGCAACAGGTATTGTGCTTGAACTAATTTTTATTATTGATGTACAGATTGTAGAAATGTTGTTTGTGATCATCAATGACAATGTGGATGACAACATTGACGATATTATATGGTTTTAACCATCATATTCTTCCAGGTCAATTAAACTTGATCTAAGTTCACACTTGTCCTAGATTAAAAAAAGAGCAATTGTGCTTGTTCGGTTATATGAGGTAGCTCCTCACTTCCAATTTGGATGTGCATGTTACTAGAAAATATGTTACTTGGAAAATGTACTATGATTTATTGCATTATGGAGAAACCATTTGCATCATCACTGCTATTGAAATGAGCATCATGAAGAAGGAGTGGACTAATAATTTAGGTCATATTTTGTTCCCATAGGTCACAATCTCTCTCCATCTCGAATGGACGATGATGGCCCAATCGACTACGGATCTTCAAAGTTTACTGGATTATATATTATACTTCCCTAATTCTTTAATAGCTTCAATCATAAGCTAAAAGAACCAATATCTTCAGTAAGCTCTCCAATTTCCTTTTTGTTGATGAGTTTACTTTGTATTTTCTGTTGTGCCTTGTTGAGCATTCATTGTTGCCTTAAAGAATGAAACATATTTTCTTTTACAAAAATGCTACAATCTTATGAGGCATATATCTTATTGGTTGAATAGCCAAAAGTATGTAATTTGGGCGGAGAAAATATAACAATTGAAGTTAGGGATCTCACTTGCTCTTTGAAGTATAGGAAGAGCAAGTTCCAAACTCAGTGATCTGCAAAAAATAAATACGACATACTACAATCCAACTAAAAGAATACACTATAATCCAATGGATATGGCTCTAAAAACTACTTCAATCTCCATATAACATGACAAATAATCTAGGTCTATCAAAAGGACAGACAAATGATCAGGACTTGTCAAATAATGGTTATCTGTATAGAATGTAGAATCCATGAACTTGTTTCTCGATATATGTCCTTGGTTGGCTGTTTCTGTAGTATCTATGCAACTACTATCAAAATTAAGTGTGTTCCTATATATATTGAAAAGAAAATTCTTTCCAACGCCTATAGGTGAAAATAAACATTGATTTTGCCTACCCTCATCACCATCCAAAGTTCATCGCACGGTCACGATTGTCCTGTAGTATTTTATTTTTCATTTTTTTTTCTACAAATCAAAATGGCCTAGAATTTAGAGCGCGTGTACGTCTTAGTGAGGCGCTCCTAATAAAAATCTAAAAAAAATAATTCGTGAAAACAAAATTGACCAAAATACCCAAAAAACGTTTTGGGGGTATTTTGGTTATTTTCCATGTAAAATATTTTTTTGATATTTTTCGTAGCTTCGTCTAGTTTTTATGAATACAAAATCCAAATTTTAGGTCATTACGATTAGTAAAATAAAAATAAAAAATAAAATACTACCGGATAATCGTGATCGTGCGATGAACTTTGGACGGTGATGAGGATAGGAGAAATCATTGTTCATTTTTACCTATAGTCGTTTTGTAGTATATTTCATATTGAAATGATAATGATACTTAGTTATTCATTGGCTTTTTCTTTTTGGGTTTAAGCTTGCTTAATCTAGTACAATACTGACTTTAAGTCTTTTTGGTCTCCCATTTCAGATTATCTGGACTCAGATTGGGCATGCTCCCTTCGCCCATTTATATGTGGATTCTGCAAGGGCCTTCTTGGCAAAGGTCTCACTGATATATATGGATGTGGTCGAGGTGCATCGGCTAGATAGGGTGATGCGACAAATGGGCTGGTCGCAGCTCCATTTTATTTTTATACCTTCATGGGAGCCTTTGTTGTGTATTCGTTAGGGAGCAAAGAGGCATACGAGGAGGACATCAATAGATGGATTGCTGAGTGGGCCAATAAGGCTGACAGGAGGGTGGAGATTGATCACTCAAACCTTATCCATGTATAAGGATCATTACCAGGCTCTCTCGAGTGACATCTCTTGGTTGTCAGACCATGGCCAGGATGTGGTCCGATGACTAAGAGAGGCTCGAGCTGGTAAGGGAGTTGCCCCATTGACACATGAGGAGCTCACTAGGATGAGGGCCCGATTGGAAGAGTTTCCCAAATGGTGGAGGATAGCTTGAGGTGGAGAGGGACGAGGCCTGAGTTGACATAGACTGATTGAGGGTTGAGCTTAGCCGAGTACATCCTTTGTCCTCACGACCGACTGTAGTTGTTGCTTTAGGGGACTAAGAGTTGTGGCGTATGTCAGGGGAGGTCGATCGCAATGAGACGGTATACATATATTATTCTTCTACATTTTCTGTTCACTTCGCTCTTCTGATTTTCTTATTAAGTTTCTGTTGTTTTTGCAGAACTCACTTAGGGAGTAGGTGAGGTAGGATGTGGCTTCAACTGCATGGCTCTAGCACCTGGTGACCTCTCTAAGCTTGCTCTTCAGACGACATGGGGGTGACCCTTGAGAGGCAAAGACATTTCCTCACCTCAGGGCTACGACACTGCCGATCTCGTCAGTTTCTTCTTCTTTGAGGTCAGTGGTGCTTTAGTGAAAATTTGGCATATGTCAAAACTTCACTAGAGAAACCCATCTAAAGAAAGGCTAAAGACCCATCTTTTCATCCCCAGTTAAGTAAAAAACAACTACATGTGATAAGAGGCATTACTTAGAACAATAAAAATGCAGCTTCTAGTATTGACCATGGAAATTATCAGAAACTTTTTGTCACACTAACGATACCCAACCATAAACATTTTTTTAACATAAACCTATCGATAAATATACATGAGTCTCAATCATGTTAAAACACTCTTGCAGATAGGATAGATTCTCTCTTTAGTCAAATCTCGAAGATAAGCTACATACAATTAAAACAACACTTTTTGTTAGATACCTTCATAGACCCATGACCCCACAAGAAACGAGTCATAAGGCCTAAAACATTGTTAAATGCACTTCAGGAATGAAGGTCTGAACCTTTTGAAATGCTCTGGTGAAAACATAAGGTGTCCTTCTTATATTTTAGAAGTAAGATCCATCTCTAAATTTTGCATGGAGATGTAGTTTTGATGTTGTAATGACAATCTGAAAATCGGTATTCACCGTCGGTTATGTAATTTAAAATTTCAAAAATTGTACACATTAACAATTTGAAATCTTAAAAGACAAAATGTTTGCTTCTCCCTTGGGAAAATCACATGCTAGGGATACTTTTTAGATCTCAAATTTCTTGGATGTAATTTCTACAACACATATAATTATGTTAGAAAAAAAAATCTATATTTTAAAAGTACCAATTCTAGATCAAAATCAGTCAATCTAGACCAGGAATAGTTGGGGCTGGTTTGGTTCCTGCTATATATCGGGAAACAGCCGATCCCCCGCCCCCCTCTAAAAACCGGCATGTCCTCGGTCAAAAGTTCTCGGTTCTATTAGGAATTTTTGTTACTATTATTTTATTCAATAATTGCTCACCTAACAAGGGGTGGCAAGCACCCTCCTGCTCACTCTTAAATGAGACATGATATACGCATCCCGAGAGATGTGACCTCCAACCCACCAACCCAAAAATGTCATTCATGTTGTCCCAATGTGGGATAAATAAAATGTAACAAACCAACTCAAGAATCAAGGTGAAACAAAAATAACATTAATGGTGCACTAAACTAATGTTATGAATTTGTTCACTTTTATAAAAGGATTGTATGCAATGAGACCATTTACCTTTGACACATAGAGGTCACAACTAGTTATAACCATCCAATATAAAATTTGATAGCTTGGGTATGTCACAAAATTCAAGAAATTTATTAATTTTTATGATGAGTGTAGTAGTGTTAAGCTAATAATCTAATTAACGATATATTCATAGATTTATGAAAGGAAAAGCATACAATGAGACCATTTATCTTTGATACAAGGTGTCTTGACTATTGGATATGAATTTAGATGCTTGCATTTATTCCATTGACCAAGCTCAAACTTCAAAAAAATAAAAATAAATAGGAGCATCCCCAACCAAGGAAAGTAAAGGTGGTATGAGCAAATAGATGGAGAACGTACCTGTTTCTCTAGCTCAAATTCTTCTCTTCAAATATGGGGTACAACCCCCACCCCTTCGTTCTCTAAAGACCAAGTTCTCTGTCTCTAAGTGCCCAAGATCTCTCTCTCTTTCTCTCTCTAAGGATCCAAGCTCTCACATTGGGTTTAAACTCTTGCAGTCATATTGGGACAATAAGAATAAAGTTTAGAGTTCAATAAATTTGTTGCCAGGGAGACTCATCAAACCGACTTTTCAAAGGCATGAAATAATGTTTCAAAATTATCATACAAACGTTGATTAGGCCATTATGCAATTCTGGGATACTCTTGGTGGTTTTATTGGTTGCTTTTGGTTCTTCTAAGAAAAATGCCAAACGTACATATTAGGTGGTGGCGAGAAAAGAAAAGAAAAGATTTTTAAAATAAAGCACAAAGAAAGTTTAATGAACTACTCTTAAACAAGAAAATGTTAAGTTAAAATGAAGCAAAAGGAAATTTAGAAAAAATATATAGTGAATGAGGGAGTTCCATGAAAAACGATGGCAAAAATCAGTAAAAAATGCTTTAATCCTTAAACTTATGCAATTTCATTATAATAAAAATAAAAATAAAAATAAGTAATATCTATAAATAAAATAAATGTATTACCCTCCGTGGAGGGTAGGCATCATTACCGAACCATGTATATGTCTTATTGATTCTCCTTCTCTCTCTCCTTCGTCTTTGTTTCTTTTATTGCAAATTCTACAATTTTTTATACTGAAACAATTCATTTCAGCACTATTTGAAAGTGCGCCTTTTGATGGAATCCCTCAACTATTTATTCACAATTCTTAGATAAACAACTACTCTAATGGCCAAATAAGAAAAGGTTGCACAATAAGAGCATGACTATAAATGGTTGTCTTTGCAACCTGAATAACAAAATCAAAATGGCTAACCATACACTAAAGCCCCTGTTTTTTTTGTATTTCTCTAATTCATTCTTTCTCAAGTTCCTCCCAATACCTTTCAAGTTCCAAAAGATTACTCTTTCTCTAATGGAAATTATCTACCTATGAATTTAAGCATGGATAGATCTCAAACCCTCGATTGGTCATTTGTCCCTCAACACTACAAAGTTGGCCCACCCGTTGGTATTCTGAATTCTAGGATCTTCTTAAGAAGAGCTGCAAATGAATCCTTGTCCTTATTAGTTCTAAGTCTGGCCTGGAATTTGCCAACAAAATATTGTGTGGTGACTGGGGCCATCTGCAAGAGGACAACCCTAATTTCATCCTCAGTGACAAGTACATCAGTAGCTGGAGAACCTGCAAGTTTTGTTCCCGATTATGATGATGAAATGACATCACTTCTTTAGATGCAAGCTTGTCTTTAACGGTGGTAGCAGGCTTCTAATCATTTTATATTGTTAGTTTTTTAGGGAGTGCAGAAACAATAGGTTTTGCATCGTCATTGCCGGATTTCCTTTCCTCTTAGCCTTTGTCGACTTGAAGTGGAAGAGTGCTTTGAATCCTGACATCGCAGTTTTGGTGGGACTATTGTCGATATGGAGCTAGCATAGAAGACATCCCCATGTCATCATCCAAATCGTCATCGTTGTCGTCACCATCTGATTCATTTTGACCTCCAACTCATCCAAGCAGCTTCTTCAACTCTCTCCCAAATTTGCTTAGTCCACCCTCCTCATCTTCATTTCCCTCATCCTCATCATCATCATCCTGCTTAATTTCAGAAGGAGGAGCAAGAACTTCTCGTTCCTCATGATCATTACCAACAACTTCATCATCATCCATGAAAATTTCCTTGTGCTCCCAATCATCAATGTCATCATCATCAAAATCATGATCACCTCCGCATGGAGCTTCTTCTTCTTCATCATCAAACGTTTTATTGTTCAAACCCAATCTATTTTTTCTTACTTCTTCATCATCATCATCTTCCCCTTCCCTATCAGACATTACAACATCATCATCATCTTCATCACCACCACCCTTTCTTCGGCGACCACCAGATCCATCAATCTTCTCCACATCCCTAAATGCACTAGCTCCATTATTTGTTGCTTTCATAACTATCAGCATTCTTCCTCCTGTTCTTCATCTTCTGCTCAGCGTCCTCCAATGTCAGTTACTTATATTGCTCTACTTTGTTAAAGTTATACCATGAACCAGCAGGTTAGCAAGCAATATATTGCACTCTGTGCACCCTCAAGTTGACCTTGATATTGATGTTGACCTGTTTCATCCTCCAGAAGCCATGATTTGTTCTTGAACTTCTCCCGCAAACTCTTTGTCACTTGGCACCCTTGAAGCCCTTCTTTTTGGAGAGTCTATATGTTATCACCATTTTTCTTCCTTGAAAAGCCAAGCAAACCCATGACAAAGCAGCACATATAATATGTTTTATCGGTATTGACATTTGCCCTAACATTGTATTCACGAATCAATTACCACACTCATAGCATTTGGAGCGAGTCTAAGCCATTGTCTTTCCACAAGATTGGCAGAGTACCAAGTGCATGCAATTGCTTCCATAGAGATCATAATTCGACCCACAACCAACACATGATGGCTTCAAACCCGGATCACCAAACTTGGTCTAATCTTAAGATACCTATTGACACCTAACTTTATCAAGAGATGTATACCCATATAACCTTATCAAGAGATATATACCCATATAATTCATATATATATATATATATATATATATATATATATATAT
>NW_006498404.1:6927658-6967200 GCF_000471905.2 Amborella trichopoda
ATTATTATTATTATTATTATTATTATTATTCTTATTACTATTATTATTAGAAACAAATTAAATCATAATTTTATTTCTATCTCAATTTTGGCCTTTGCATATTTTAATTATAGTTTTTATATTTTAAAAGTTTTTATGACTATTTTAAAATTGCAAATTTTTTTGTGACTTAGAGCCGCGGCTTTACTTCTATCCATAAAGCATAGGCCTTATTTTAACCTTTTCCTTCGTTAATAATTAGAAAAGAAATGCTTTATGATATTACAAAATAGTTTTATCCTTGATGATGATGCTAATAAATATGATATGAGAATAATAATAGTAATTATAACCGTTTGCTAACATAGTTTGTTGGTTTTGTTGTAATGTTTAATTTCTGCCTTAAAGTCAATCGACCTCAAAAAAACATTATATCTCTATTAATAATAATTCGTAATATCCCTATTAATAATGATTATGATACTTTTTTGAAAAAATAGTAAAAATTAAACACCAGAAGTAGTAACAGTTGGTAGCAAAAGCAATGACAAACAGGAGCAACATCACAGGCTCGGCAGAATGAATTAAGTAGCCCATCAAATGATCGAGCTCGGACACTGCATGAATTCAATTCTAATTCTGCCGGTCTGACTTTGGTGATTGGTGCGCGCTACATTTACAAAAAAAAATTAAAACACATACACAAAACTCAGGACTCAAGTGATTCTAGGTATTTTTGGGCCTGTACAGTGTACCGCCAGCATTCCAATTTGATCCAACTTGGGCAATTCCTGAGTCAGAAAGGCGATTTTTCAATCTCTGATCAGCAGTAAATGAAATTAATGCGTGCAAAACAACTCGATGAGATTGTCTCTTCGGGTTCAAAAGGGTGGTGTGTCACCAGAGTAATCAACCAATCTTGGACAAAAGAATTAAGCTCTATGATCCTTATGTTCTTCGTAATAATGATCCTTAAGATGATGATGATGATAACCATGAAATTAAAAATGTAAAATGAAACCCTAGCATGTTCTCTTGCAAGAAGGGGCTCAAATGTCTATTATGGAGTCAACCAGGCAAACACAACGTTTAAATCTAGGACTGCAAAAGGGTGGATTATGTAAATCTAGGACTGCAAAAGGGTGGATTTTTCTAATCAGAACCATGCGACACAACCATACGACCTTCCAATCTTGCTTGCAACTACATGGGGAGAGTTGTTTAGAGCTCTAGATATTTTGGAAAATTTTTAGGTATTTACAGAGAAGCATATTTCTAATTAACCGAAACAATATGTATATGGGTAATTTTTACAGCCAAAATAAATATTTTTGAAAAGTTACAAACTCATTGATTTCACGTAAAAGGAGTGGATTTAAGATGCAGGTAAAAGAGGTCTTAGTGAAAATCTGGATCGATAGGGTCGATGATCCATCTTAAAAATCCATATTGTATTGTCAGATCATTGATCAAGATTGGTCTAAATCGGTGATTTAGAAAAATATTTTAAAATAATTAAAATAGAGGTTTGTTGTGGGGATTTGGGTGACTTAAACTTTTACACACACACTCTTCATCTCAATAATCAATCTAAGAAAAAAAATATGTCAAAAAAAAGGAAAACAAAAACCATCCGAAAATTCCTTTAAAAAAACAAGAAAAAAATAAAGAAATAACACCTCTTATACATTCGAAGGTTCTTTCTCAATGTCCATGCTCTCTGGCTCTTCTCACGTCTCTTTACTCTTGGCTCTTGTATTCTTATTTTTCAAAAAAAAAAAATATAAATTATTGATACACAATACACCTCATTAAAAACCCATAATCACCGTATTTTTTATGGTTTAAAAAAGGAAATAGAAAAAATTGGATATTTTGGACCAAAAAAACCCGAAAAACAAATATTGAGTTTACATGGCCATAGAAAGAGTTCTGAAAATTCCATAAAAAAAAACGAAAAAAACAAAATACCTCTGGCAGATTTGGAGGTTCGTTATCAGCAACCTTTGTTCTATTGCTCTCCTCAAAGTTTCTTTACTCCTAGTTCTTGTATTTTCTCTCTCCTATTGGCTATTGCTCTTTACTTCTAGTTCTTGTATGTTCTCTCTCCTTTTGGCTTTGCTTTCCTCAAAGTCTCTTTACTCCTAATTCTTGTATTTTCTCTCTCCTTTTGGCTTTGCTTTCCTCAAAGTCTCTTTACTCCTAATTCTTGTATTTTCTCTCCCCTATACCAATAGTAATGTATAGTCTCTCTACTATCTCTCGCTTTCTTCTTTATTCAAAAAATGGTTAGCTTCTCTCCCTCTTGTTCTTTATATGGCAATGTCTATGTTCTTTTCTCTTGTAAACTTGTAAAGCTTTGAAGAAAATAGCAATGTATAGTCTCTCTACTATCTCTCGCTTTCTTCTTTATTCAAAAAATGGTTAGCTTCTCTCCCTCTCGTTCTTTATATGGCAATGTCTATGTTCTTTTCTCTTGTAAAGCTTTATTTTCTTCAAAGCTCCCTCTTGTCAAATTTTCGTGCGTTCAAAAAACGGTTGACTTCTCTCTTGTTTCTTGCTATCAATTATTTGTTCTCTCTTGTTTCTTGCTAGCAACTCTTGTTTTCCTAAGATTAATGTCCATCTTTTCTTCTCTCGTGCAACTCTTTGTTTTCTTCACAAACCTCCTCCATCACTACTTGACTTCTCGAGCCCTTTGAGACTTGTCGAGTAGATAACCCTTCTAATCTTTTGGTTAATAATGTAGCCGTAGATATGGTTTTAGAGCGAGGTGAGACTAGAAAGAGGGGTACGTGACATGAGGGATGAGAGAATTTTTAGGAGTTGTATTTTTTAAAAATTTAAGAGAAAGAAATTTGGAACTCAACAAATAAAAAAAAGATAGTGAGAGATTTTAAGAGCAAGATAAAGAAAAGCATTAAGGAGAGAGATAGAAGAGGTGTGTGACATAGAGATAAGGGAGTATTTAGAAGTTGTATCATTTCAAATGTTGAGAGAAAAACTTGGAACTCAAAAAGGCTTGTATAAAAATATATTTGGAACTCAAAAAGGACTTGTAAAAAAAATTATAATGAGAGATTTTAGAAATAAAATAATTTTTTTTTTTTTTTTCAAAGAGATTAGAAAGATAAGTAAGAACAAAATATGAGTTCAAATTTTGAGGGAGGGCACATATACAAAATAATTAATAAATATTTGATAACTACATGTTGCAAAGAGAAAGGGCGATGAGAGAAAGGGTGATGATACGTGAGAGAAAAATGAGAAATTTTTAAGGAGCACCTTTTCAAACTTTGGTACGGGACCCATATTAAAATAATCGGTCGGCAAAGAAAACAGGGACTCTTCTCGCTTAAAATATAAAAGATACTGCATCATAGACTTTTTGTTAGGGTGGCATGACCTCTTTTCGCTTGAAATATTGAAGATAATACAACATAGACGATTATTTAGGGTTGTGTCCTTTGAGAAGGAAGGAAGGAAGGGATGGATTTCGAGCTGAGAGCCGCTAGGGAGAAGCTAGAGAGAGAGCAGAGAGAAAGTAAGGAGAAGGCGAGGATCAAAGCCGAGCGCGAGAGGAACGCAAAGATTGAAGCCCAGCGCAGGCGCGATGCCATTGAAGCAGCTCAGAGTATACGAAGGCTTGAAGCTGCAGAGGCTCAATCCATGGTATTTTATTTTTCAATCAAGAATCGAAATTTGTTCATCTCTTTGTACATATTTATCGAAATCTATGCTGGAGTCTGCATAAATTCAAGCTTTGTGCAATATTTAGATGCTTTCTATCACGTAACTACATCGATGTATCTTTTTTTGAGGAAGCTGTTCTGTTTGTGGAGCTTTGAGGTTCTGAACCATGAAATTGGCTAATTATGTTATTCAGAAAAAAAAAGTTACGGTAATTATGATTCTAAAGTTTCCTTATTTTAATTGGGAAGTAAGAACCCAACTCAATTTTGAAACTAGTTTGAATTGATTAAGGATTTGAAGAAGAATTATGTTGATGTGATACTTCATAGCCGCAATGGATCCCCCTTAACCAAAAGGGGGAGAAGATAAAAGATTAGGGTTTTCTGGGTGATTGTATTAGCAGACCTTATTTGAGATGTAGGGGTGGCAATGGGTCAGGTGTGGTCTGGGTCGATCCCAACCCAACCTTAGCTAGCAAATCGGGGAATAACAATGTATTGGGTCACCATAAATCAAATCTGTTTTGGTCCAAAAAGTTGAAAGCAAAAATTATGAAGAAAATATAGACTGGAAAAAGTACTGTACCTAAAAATATAGCAAATATGTTGGATTAGGCTCAAAAAATTGGTGTGAAAAAATCAGATATATTTAAAATTTTGAAATTTTAAAATTCTAAAAAATAACAATTTGTAAAAGAAACCATAAGTAATGATTCCATGAAAAGTTTACAAAAGTAATATAATTAGGTCAATTAATTTAGATGTCTCATGACTCTCATCCCATTGTCCAAAATTAAATACAAAAAAAGAAAAAACAAAAAATGATATAGCATAATAGAGTCACTAGAATGATACAAATTTAAATATAATAGAATCATCCGAGTTAATAGAAAGGTTAGGAGCTTGGGAAGGTCTATCCCTCAAATCATGTAGCCATGCATCATCATCATAGTCTTCATCATCTTATGTGGAGGTATACTCATTATTGATCTCTTTAAGAACCTCTTCTGGAAGTAAACTAAGCTCTTCAATATTAATTGCATTGCTATCACGCTTTTCATTTTACGAGATGCATCCATCTTCTTCGAGTTCATTCTTATGTAAACCAAGTCAGTTAACATAGTTGGTTTCAATTTATTCCTTATTTTGGTTTGTCGCCTCAAAAGCGCTCCAATTTCTTTCGCATGCTGATGAGCTGCATGGTTGGCTCAAAATCCAAAGAGCAACCATTCGAACCTGTTGAGCGCTTTCTCCACATGCTTCGTACCAAACTCCTATATGGTGAGAAATGTTTTAGCATTATATTCAAGATACAGTCAAAAGTGAAATAAAATTTATTTTTTTAAAGTAATGAAAAAGCTAATAGTACAAAAATACTCATGAGCATGAGTTGTTGACAATGATTCCATCGCAACACCAACAAATACATTTGGATCCTGTGTATGGTACTTCAACAACTCTGAAAAGAATGTATTTTTTTGGGGATCATTGTATCTAAAATCAAGGTAATGCCAACTTTCACTTCAAGATTATCAAGTTTAACAAACCAACCACACATTAAGGATGGATTAAGAAATGCGGCAACAACATGAATGGGATGAATTATATTTTTCTTTTGCATCTTTTCAAAATTCTTCAACAATTCAAGAAGTCTAGATTCATTGACATTATAATTCATCTTTAGTGCTTGATTTGCCTTTTTTTATTACTTCTTATAAGTACCCATTGGATGACCCCTCATTATTAACTAAATGAAGCACCTTGATAAGAGGCTCTAATGTGGTGGTTGCATTTATCTCATCATTCCAAAATTTGAAGCTTCAGATTATTTGAGGGATTCTTTTCCCATTTTGGCTCTCGTTATAGCTCTCCACTCAAAGAATGCACCCAACAATCTCAAACTCCCTTCTATTTGCACTATGGAATAAATTAAAGCCAACTATGTTAACCGACCGGGTTTACATAAGAGTGAACTCAAAGATGATGGATGCATCTCGTGAAAATGAAAAGCACGATAGTAATGCAATTAATCTTGAGGAGCTTGGCTCATTTCCAAAAAAGGTTCTTAAAGAGATAGATAATGAGGACACCTCCAAAAAGGATGATGATGGTGACCATGATGATGATGCATGGCTACATGACTTGGGGGGATACACCTTCCCAAGCTCTTAGCCTTGCTATTAATTATGATGACTCTATCATGCTTTATATTTAAACTTGGATTATTCTAGTGACTATTATTTTTTGTTTTTGCCGTGGCTAGCATTTAATTTTGGATAACGGGATGAGAGTTATGAGACTTCTAAATTAATTTTCTTAATTATATTATTTGAGTAAAATTTTCATGGAATCATTACTTATTGATTGCTTTTGCAAATTGCTTATTTTTTAAAATTTTAAACATTTCTGATTTTTTCACACTGATTTTGATCCTAATCCGACATATTTGCGATATTTTGTTGTACAATACTTTTGCCAATTTGTATTTTTCCCCAGAATTTTGGCTTCCGACTTTTTGGACCAAAATGGATTTAATTCCAATTTTATGATGAGCTAATATATTGTTATTCTTTGACTTGCTAGTTATGATCCATATAAGGAATACTATAAAATTTAATAAAAATCTGAACTTTACACTTTAATTTTCTATAATAACTACTAAAATACGCAACTCTAAAATAATAATAATAAAAGAAACCCATATCTTTAGTATGCAACTTGCGGATAAGCCGTATCTCTACTGCACGAGATAATAAACCCCAACAGGAGATAAACCTAATATTTGGAGATACAGCTTCTTTTCTAGGGAATGTATTTTTTTTGGAAAATATCATATTTTTAAAAGGGATAAAAACAAAAATGTCAAAAAATAGGAAAAAGTTGTACACCTTTCAAAATAATGAAAATTTAGAGGTAATAAATGGAGAATCTTGTTGAACATTTTTTTTAAGTTCAATATAACACGTTTTAAACATTTTCATGAAAATATCGCATTTTTTTTACTAATCTTTTGAAATGGTAGCAATTTTAAATATTGTTTTAAAAAAATGCCTTTTTTTTTTGTTGAAAAAATTGCCTTTAAAATGGTGACTTGCTAACTATGACCCAACTAGGTCTGACATGGACCTAGACCTGAGTTGAACTTGGGTCGGGTCCAAGTTATTGGGGCCGAACCCAAACGCGAACCTGACCTACCGCATCGGGTTGGGTTTGGTTCTAGAAGTAAAAAAAATAAGAGATTTATTGACATTTTATGTATTTTTATGCTTATATATATTGGGTCGGGTCGAGTCGATAGGGTCCAAACCAGAGCCGGACCTGACTTACTGTTTCAAAAAGCGCTAGGCGGGTCCTAGGCGGCCTGGGGGTCCAAGCTGCCCAGCGCCTAGGCGGGCGCTCAGAACCTGAGCGGCCTAGTTGAATAAAAAAAGGATTCTATAGTCTCTAACAATATATATATATATATTGTATAAAATATAAGAATTAGGTATTTAGGGCAAATTAGAATTCAAAAGTATACGACACATAGCACACACTCCATAAGCATAACCTTAAGTTGGTCCATATCCAATTAAAGCTTAAAATTTACCAACCAAGTTATCAAATACCAAAACTGTGGAACTACAAATCCATTATCCACAATACACAACCAAGAGGAAGAAAAAAAAAATGAAAGTAATACTTGAAGACTCAAAAAAATATTCAATCAATGTTCAAAGTTTAATCATTATTCATCATTCATCATCAGAAAAAGTAGGGCAGCTGCATTTGCATCATATGCATTGGAGTTGTCACCTTTCTCGACATATTGGTTGTCCTCCTTCGCCTCTTTTGAATCTGCCTCTTCCTCCCCCTCTTCCTCCACCCTCATCCTCTGTGCAGAAGATCTAGTGGCCCGGAGGGTCAGCTGATGTCCCTGAAGCTTCCATGACCATGTCCCATGTCAATCCTTCATGCCCCTCGACCTCATCATTATCAACTAACCACTCCATAGCATTGTCCATGCATCCTTCTTAACTTCGACAACATCCTTCGTGACACTCATTGCTTTTTTCAAAAGAGGCTCTGAAAGCTCATATGGGGTTGGGGGTTTCATCCCAGGCCCAAATTGGCCAATTGCCTCTACCAAGGCATAAAAGCTGCTTAGGCGAGTGGTATTGAAAGGAATGCTTGCTTCATTAAACCATGGAGCAATAAAAAAAGCGGCTTTATCTCTCTCTTCCTTTTTCATTCTATTTTCAATAGTGATTTACTTCTTGTTTTCTCTCCTGCAACCTCAGGGTCAAGCCGGGGAAAAAAACTATCCATAGGGCCTCTAACCCAAGGCTTCTTACTCCCAAAACCAGAAGCAATTATAGCTCCCTTTCCCTTTCCCCTAATAATGGATTGTTCTACCGCTTGACATCCCTCCCCATAACTGACCTGATCCACAGACCTAAGCTCTGCTATGGAGGCAAATTTCTCATCTTTTTTCAGTTTTATCATATTAAAAAAATTGTTTATTTCCTCTTTAATAACTTCAGGAGTTTTTTTACATGGGGCAACATCTCTCCCGATACCGGCAATATGTTTCTTGAATCGATTTATGCCCCTTTTGTATCTTTCTCACAAAACTTGCATCTTATGCAATTTTTATCATTAGGATCTGGGTTGTAGTTATATTTTCAACTGGGATCACCACTCCAATTAGATCTCGAAGAAGACATCTCAAAATAATACAACTTATATAAGCAATAGAAAAAATCACTTACTTTGAGTTTGATTGCTCAATCTCCAAACTTCCACCTCTAAAATGGGATCTAATGGGTTTTAGGTTTCAAATGAACCTAAAACCCATAATTTTGGCCCTTAGTATAAAAAAAATAACAAAAAATGAACCTACTGAGTGCCTTTTCTACCTCTGGGCGAGGTGCAGTCACTTGGGCACTGGGCGGCCGCCTAAGCAGGTTCCTGGGCGTCTAGGGTTTTCCGCCTATTTTTGGCAACTAGGCCTGGGCGATGCGCCTAGGGCTCCTGGACTGCCTAGGCTACCGCTCAGGCGGTGGGCATTTTGCTTTTTGAAACACTGACCGGACCCATGTTGGTCCCAACCGGACCTGCCAAGACGTGATGGGTTGACTTGACCGGATTGCCACCCCTATTGAGATGGATGAGAAATAAAGTTGGATGAGAGGCCACCCACCATAGGAGCTCTTCCGTTTTGCTAGTGTTTACGTTGCAATTTCACTTGAATAAAGTTGTTAATGATCAAAACCAAGAAATTCATGAGATTGATAGTTATGATTCTTGTTGATTCCAAATTAACGTAGAACTCACATGCCTCACCTTGAAGCTCTTATTCAATGGTGATTTCTCCTTGCCATAAGTAAAGGGTGGAAAAGGGAAGGGCAAAGAGGTTATATACCATTGTATAGTTGAAGAGTCTAGAGCACTTAATAAATTGTGAGAATGGTTAAGGAGATCTGTTCAATAATTTGATGTATGATCTCTTACAAGGAGTATTTGTTCTACCTGTTGTTGTACTTGACCTACACTCATGGGTTTAAAACGTGGATGCCATTCATAAAGAACTGGTATTACTTGTATAAGTTGAGGGATTTGAGAAGGTTGTGCTATCCTTGTCGTGAAATGTGCAACTTCTGTAATTTGCTATTCTGCAACTTGTAACAGCTAGAAGGTCCTTTCCCACATTTGATTCATGACTGGGAACATTGTCCATTTCTAAGTAAAATAGATCTATATAAGAGCTTTATGATGACCGTAGTTCTTAAATGGTTTCTAAAATAAATAGGATTAATAATTGTTTTTAGTTAGGGCTGTTAAGCTCTTTATTGGAGACAGTAAGACATGTATATTTAGATTGGTCAGTTATCTTTTCTAGGTCTGGCGGATCCTAATTACATTAAGAAGGTTCTTGATTGGGCGGCCAGGAACTAATTAATCATGTCACGTCTTAAACCTTTTGAATGAACTATACTGCCTGCTATTTGTTTATTACCACGAATTGTGATTTGTGAATGAATTTTCTTGTATTGGGGATGAGGTAAACTTGTCTTGGAAGCAGATGTGAACAGTGCGCCAAAGAAAATAAGTCAAGTGGAATTCCATTTTGAATACTTGAAGTGAAGAATTTGAAATTACTTAATCTAAGAATTATTGATTAAAAAACAAATCTAAGTGTTATAGATATTAGTTACCGGCGGCACCTTGCAAGCATCAAAGGATGTAGGTGAAGAAGACAACTACCTGTTTAGACCTCCTGAAATACCACGAAATTGTTGGCTCTGGGAGTGGAAATGCCAGCAATCACCAGGTTTGTTCAACTGAGCTATAGGCTACTTATGACGTCTGGAACATATTTCCTATCTACTGCCAATCCCCACATTCCACAGTGGGTTCACCCTAGACAATTTTGTTCACCATGAAGAATAACACTAACCACAATTGCATTATGAAATTGAACTCTAATTTTTAGTTCCTCTTGAAGACATAGAGACTTTGGAACCTTATTTCCACCAATTTAGTGACCTTTTTTAAAGAAGAGGTTTCACACTTTTTTGAATGACTTTTTCATTTGCATGTGGCTCAAATTTATTCATGTCGTTTACAACTCCATACTTTACCAAATCATTTAAATCTCCTGGTAGTAGGGACACGCATAATTTTAAGAGAGGAACGAGGTAACTTTGGACTTATGCAAGTGACAAGTTGTGTAGTTTCCTAAAATATGCAACTGACGGTAAAATCCTTTAGATATTTCGCATGATGATTGCTCTCCTCTCGACCTTCTATTTCTTTAGCATAATTTATATTTTTCATATTTATTGTCTATTTTGCCTTCCAAAGAGCATAGTATTTTCAATCAACAAT
The DNA here is from genome assembly GCF_000471905.2 of Amborella trichopoda. Next base: position 6,938,200 of record NW_006498404.1, read on the forward strand.
AAAAGTAGAGATTTATACCTTTCAATGGGGATATCTTGGTTTGGTGGGTGATGGGCATCTTTTGTACCATTTTTTCATACTTGGATTGCTGCAAAAGGTTCTTCATCTTGTTATGCCCTGTGGAAATGGGTGTTTGCAAATTTTGTGCGTGTGTTTCTGAGGTTTTTTGGAAAGCGGTTTACTGGGTCACGTAAAGCTTCACTAGATAAAGTAGCTGTACTAATGGAAGTGCAAAGATGCTTGTCATTTCCAGCATGCTTGGATCTGATTTACTTAGGTGGAAGTAGGAACTGGACTTGAAAGAAGTCACATTCTGAGCATATGGAATTATGGTAAACAAACTGAATTGAGAATTAGGAAGCTTTGCATGTCCATGGTATACTGGTGAGAACTTCCCTTCAATAGGTTGTCATTCAATCAATTTCTATTTGGGTCTGTGCGTGCATGCTCGCAGCTTGTGCATCTGAAATTGATGTAGGGAAGATGGGAAAAAAATCGAAGTAAAGGAATGAGAGATTATGTCCTCTCTTAAGGTCTGCAAGGGAGTTAATAATTCCGAGCCCTTCACATTAAAAAATCAACTTCTAATATTACCCTTCAAATCTAATAAAGAACTACAAAAATAGCCCTAAAGAAAACTGGAAACCCAAATGAACCCCAAACCTAAAATATAGAAAACAGTAAAATAAAAAAATAAAATAAAACACCCATTTCAACATTCTAAACGGGTTGGGAAATATTCATCTTTAAAAAAATGAATTGACAATTATTCTCAAAAAAAAAAAAAGTTAGACTTCAACCCGTCAATTCTCTATAGCTTAAAAAAGACATAAATACCCCTAAACTCTTGATATCCAGCTCGTAGTAGAACCTTGGAATGCCCAAGTTAATCTTCAAGGATTTGTATTTCACATACTATGACTACCGTATCTTCTTCTTCATAATTGATTGTAGGAATTTGAAGTACTTTTCGGTTGTTGTCAATATCTTTTGCACTGAGATTTACCTATTCATATTCTTGTTGCTCCTGTTGCATTCTGAGAAGTAGATCTTGTAAACCTTGTTGTATATTCTGCCAATGCATTCCATCATTTGATCCAATCTCTTCATAATTGGATCGGTCGATGTATTTGTTGGCATCATGGCTTATCAATCTCAAGGCTCTGATTCCACTGGGTGTAGAGAGAAGCTCTAATACCAATTGATGTAGGGAAGATGAGAGAAATAAATAAATTAGAAAACTAAAAAAAAAGAAAAAAAAGAGAAATTATACCCTTTCTTGGGGTCTGGAAGGGAGTTCACCCCAACTAGATATCTGCACAAGATTTAAAACCAAACTAATTTCTCTTCACTCTCCTTTTCTAGTCTAATTGTTACATATTCAAAGAAGAAACCAACTCTAAACCCTAACTTGCACCCTAAGAAATCCTAATAAATAATTCCTAGATCTTCATCTTAAAAGAAAAGTTCCAATACTACCCCTCAAATCTCTACAACAAAAAGTGATAAAGATAACCCTAAAGAAAACTAAAAAACCGAAAAGAACTCCAAACCTAAAATCTAGAAAACGGTAAAATAAATAAATAAAATTAAAACACCGATTACATCTGAAAAGCGGAAATGTTCTGGCTTATGAGACATGCTTATTTTAGTTGAGAACGAAATTTTTGTTCTTCAAAATCTGCTGTCATCAAGTAGGGTGTCACAGTGAACTCTATTTAAATTTATGTCTGCCTTCTTTTTGGGGGATGCTTGAGTCTACATAAAAGCTTATTCTGAGCTTGGTATATGGCTGATGTCTTGTCTTTTGGTAAAGAAAATACCAAGCAAATGTCTCTAAAAGATCCACCTCTGTTTTGGTTCATGAAAGTTTCTGGTGTCATTTCTCTAGGAATAACCCTGCGGAAATCTGTAGTTGATGCGCAAACAAGTGTGTGGGAAAGGTCTGTTATTTGCAGTCAGATCAATTAAGTATTTCCTTTTTCTTTAATCTTCTTTTTGAATTCTTCTTAAATTAAGGAAGAAAGAAAAGCATTAACTATAATTGCTAACAAATATGCTAAGCTGGGATTAACCTTCAAGAACCTTTTGGAAAGTGTTCTTCATTTGTCATTTGTGTTGATCATGTCAAATATACAAATGAACCTCAGCGAATTGATAGTTGTGTCCTTGCTTCCTATCACTCAATTAAAACTGAAAGCGCAATACCTTTTTTCTAAATTTACTGCAAGGCGAACTATGTAATATGCTCACCTTTTGTGAACAGATCTTTATTATTCTATTGTTGGTTTATGCAAGGGGAAGCTGTGAATATGTGTTGAACACTCTGATTTATTATCTTTGCTCTTAGGCAAATCAACAAATGGAGGAAAATCTGCTTGCTGGAGATGGAGTTGCATTCTTCCGATTACTAGAATCTGTACCTTACCAAGGTCATGGAGACAAGATCAAGTTACCAGCTTCGGCCTTCACAGAACTCTCTGACCAAGGGGCTCTTGATAAAGGTCCCATGTTCTTCGAACTCTCAAAAATCCACCAAGAGGGCTCTTTGGGACATGATAACCATGGAAAGACCCATTCAGGTGTTCTTGAATTCACTGCAAATGAAGGATTTGTTGAGCTTCCCCCGCATGTGTGGAACAATTTATTTTCTGGGTTGTCTTTAAATTCCCCATTGGTTGAGGTTCGCTATGTGAGATTGCCAAAGGGGACATATACGAAACTCCAACCAGATAGAATGGGGTTTTCAGACCTACCTAACCACAAGGCTGTCCTAGAAACAGCTCTTCGGCAGCATGCAACACTTTCTCAAGGTGAAATACTTAGTGTCAACCATGGGGGCCTGAGTTTTAATCTGAAGGTTCTTGAACTGAAGCCATCTTCAAGTGTATCTGTTCTAGAAACTGATGTTGAGGTTGATATAATTGAAGCTGATTCAGGGTCGTCAAATGTGCAGACTGTGTTGATTCCTCTTTCACTTGGCAAGGTGGAAACGGGGTTTGTTGAAGAGGGTCAATATAACTATTACAAGTTCTCAATTGACGAAAATATTCATAAGAGAATGATTAGCAATAATATGAATATTAAGGTCAAGTTGGAAGTGAATATGAACAGTGGTGACAATGATCTATATGTCTCTAGGCATCCCATCTTATTCCCAACTCAACATCAACACCAATGGTCATCTCATGATTTGGGTTCTAAGGTCCTCATACTTGGTGCCAAAGATCTGAGCGTAGTTATCGGTACATATAGCATTGGTGTCTTTGGATTTAAAGGATCAAGTAAATATCACATATCAGTGACCCTTCAAGAGAATACCATTAATCGGAAGCTTGGAGAGATGGCTGTTTCTTCCTCTTCTCAAGTGGATGGAGACTCTGAGGAGTGTGGAAACTGTCACCGTTTCATACCGAGCAGGTCGATCGTGCTCCATGAGGCATACTGCAGACGGCATAATGTTACGTGTCATCATGATGGTTGTGGGGTGGTTCTTCGAAAAGAGGAAGCTTCAAAGCATGTGCATTGCCAAAAGTGCGGGCAAGCTTTCCAACAAGAAGAGATGGAGAAGCACATGAAAGTGTTCCATGAGCCATTTCCTTGCCCATGTGGAGTTTTCCTAGAGAAGGAAGCAATGGTGAGGAGGAGCGTTCACTTCTGGCTCTAGGTGCTTTTGAATAATCCAATGCACTAAGGAAAGCCGTGGTCCATTGGCATCGGGACCATCCCATGAAATATAGATGGTGATAACAAGAGAGGAGTGTGGTACCCACCAGAAGTGGAAATGATAGAGATGGTGGGTCCCATTCTCTCCGTTGCTATCCATCATTTTATCGTGATGGTGATGATCCCAATGGAATATGATTCTTCCTTAGTCCATTGAATTAGATTGGATTAGAGTGACTTCTTCCTTGTGTCACTCAAATGATGTGTTGATTTTTTTCCTTGCAGGTAGTGCACCAGGGATCCGAGTGTCCGTTGCGTTTGATAATGTGTAGGTTTTGTGGGGACATGGTTCAAGCTGGGGCTGGTCCTTTGGATGTGAGGGATCGATTGAGAGGGCTCTCAGAGCATGAGAGCTTGTGCGGGTCTAGAACGGCCCCATGCGATTCGTGTGGTCGGGCTGTCATGCTAAAGGAAATGGAGATCCATAGAGTTGCTGTGCATCCAAAGAATTGAAACTATTCATTCTCCCAAAGTCTCCACAACACAGCGATGAAACAGTCACCACATTTCTTCAGCGGTCTGGATTCATGTATACAACATGTTTTTCTATTTCTTGGCCATATATTTATGTATTTAATTATGGCTTTGTGGATTTGTGTGAATAATTGTACATGGATTATTTATGTTGTTGCGGAAGGAGATTCAATTGTCGTGTACCGTTGATTTATACACTTAGGTTGTTGAAATCATCATTGGACTGGGATTATTTATTTATTTATTTCTTATTGTTTATATTTTTTTAATACCTTAATGGTGGCATGGAGAGTTGGACGTTACGGTGAGGCATCAGCCCTCGCCAAGGTCCCAACCCCAGTCTTGGATTGTTAGAGAGAGCTTAATCTCCAAACCAACTCCCTTAGTTTAGGGACGTGGTTGTGTTTGAGAGCTTGGGAGAGACTTTCCACGCCTGCCAAGTGGTGAGTGTCATCTCTCTATCCATCATCAATGGATACCTTGTCGAACTAGATTTCTAGAGAATTTATCGAAATGTATCTAAGAGGTAAACTATTTTATATTGGGAGAAGTTTATATAGAGCCGAGCCTCTAAACTATCAAATTAGATCCTACTTCAAAAATTTTACTAGATGAGATTGTTTTGTTGTCCAAATATCTTCAAATTGATCATCTCGACATCAAGATGCATGGACATGAGAAAAAAATGGATTGCAAGTTTTGAAAATAGTGTATTTTGTGACGTCTTTTTGGACCATCAATTTTCAAGATTTTTATAGATATGTCTATCACTATTATTTTTGAAGCTTTATACTTTATAAATAACAACGAAAATATATTTTAATGTAATCACAAAGATTTTCGTATTGAAATTACATTTCTTGATAGTATTTGAAGGTAGGCTCTAATTTGATTGTCTAGAGCTTAGGCTCTATACAAACCGCACTCTTTAATATTTTGGGAAAGGTTTTTATACTTCCTCGACAGCATAGAAGATCTATGCTTCCCTTACCATCTAGCCGTTCAATTTTAATCAAGAGAGTCACTCACCGTTTGATCTTAGAGCCGAGGTCTCAAAGGATTTTATTTTTAGTATTTTTATATAAATTGTATGAATATGAAATTTTGTACATGCCATCTTCTCATTGGGGCGCATCTATAAAAAGTATTAAAAATAAAATATAATACCCAAAATTTTCGATAAAATATAATATCCAAAATACTTTTCAGGGGTATTTTGGTCATTTTATTTTATTGAAAATATTTTTTATATATTTTTCTCTAGTGCGAGTTTAATAGAGGATTGGATGTAGAAAATTTGGTGTCAAAGTAGTTTATAGAAAAAAATTAAAAATAAAATAGTGTAGAGACGTGACATTGTGATTGGGGCAATCTTAGCCCTCCATTTAGAATGGACGGTTGGATAAGGAAAAGTATATAAGTTTTATATTGTAAGGGAAGCATAGAAATCTTGCCCTAATATTTTATTCATTTCCTTTGATTTATTTTCAAATTGCCTATCAAAATACACATGATCATGACTTGGAATAATAACAAAAAGATAAAATGGTATAGAGTTGATAAGTTAGGTGTATTTTGATATTTTTTTCTGAAAAAAAAATAAATGTCAGTCCGCAGGTATCATTATAAACAAACTCATGTTTGTATTAGTGTCTTTTAAAAAAATACTAAGCAAGGGCACCCTGGTCTGTTCCCCATTCCAATTTGGACTCCAACTCGGGCGAGTTTGAGATGGTTTGGGGTAGAGTTGAGATGTATTTTTATAAGAAAAATTTCAAAGATCATTAAAAATATGGAGAATTTGCATATGATTCGGAGTCTTAGTTGGATAGGCCATTTAGTCTTATTTAATAGGCAGCTTTTCAAACGCTGATTTGCAGGGTCCGTAATGGCGAATGTAACAAATATTTGCCTCCAAGCACATTAATATAAGAACAAAAACAAGAATTAGCGCGCTTAGTCCCCTCCCAGTGGCAGCCCTTTGGGCGTTTGATTGACAATTCGTTTGACCCAGTAGGGGTGGCAATTGGGACCCGTGGACTTGAAACCAGATGGGTAGACCCGACCCTGGGTCCGGGTAGGGGTCTAGGGGTTGGACCGATGGCTCAAGTCTGGATTCAATAGCTTGGATCCGATGCATGTTCGGGTCGGGCTTGGCCCTGGGCTTGGGTCAGGGTCTAGGTCCAGGTCCGAGTAGTACCTCTATTTGTTTTTTGAATTAAATGTATATATATTCTTAATATAAAAATTGATTTTCAAGTTGGGTGTGGGTCGCCCATAAGACATTTGGGCCTGGGTCCAGCAACTTTGGACTTGATCGGGTCTAGTCCGAGTCCCATAGTATATTTTTTAATAGATTCGACCGGACCCGTTGCGATCCCTACTTTGATTAGGTTTAATTGTATGGGTTACAAGTCCTGTCTTGTTTTTATTGAGAAAGGAATACTGAGTGATAGACGACACGTATATATACGATGGCTTCAGGGTTCTATTAAGGGTACAGTTTACGCAAGGGTCTTGCCGGAAGATGTAAACATGGTGTCTGAAATTCCTAAGATAACCTAAAAGTCTATTTCAACATTTAATATAAATTCAAAAGTTTAAAAAATAGGTCGAATCTACAAATATTTAAAAATCTTAAAAATAAAAGGTCCAAAATGATGCATTACAATATGAACTATTTTTAAGACTTGAAATAAATTTATTTAAATATACATACATCTCAAAGTCGAGATAATCAATTTGAATATTTTCCAACATCAAATAACATTTTCTATGGTGGGTGAGATGCAGTTTACTTTTATAGTATAAAGTTGAGCTTGGTTGTGAAGTTGCTGGAGAAAATAAAATCCTTTCAAACTCGTGGATTTTCAAAACCTCAACGAAATTTGACATAGGTGATAACATGATCGTTATATGCCTCAACCCAAAAGGGCAAGAATTTAAAAAGAAAAAAATTAAAGAAAAGAAGTATTATTGCTTCAAAAAGGGAAATTGTTGTATTGGACTTTGGAAAATAAAAAATGTACCAAAAATTTTCAATTTTACAATGCTGTCCCTTTTATCTCAAATTTCTTTTGCAAAATTACCCCGGATTCGAACTACTTTGTTTTTGTTAAAAACAAGTTCGCAGGGGCAAACTAGTTTATATTTATTGCTTAGCTCAACCCTTCAAGAGTTGAACCGGTTATTATGACTAGTTTAAGTTTGACTAAGGATCGAACTTGTGTTTGATCCTTCAGAGGTCAACTTAATAATATAAAATTAGTTTGATCATTCAAAGGTCTAACTCATAGAAACAACACAGGAAACATAGGGATTAGGCTCAAAACTATAAGAACATGTAGAGAATGTGATTTGCACAAGTCGGCAACTTTATTTGTAGAAAACTTTATTTGTAGAAAAGGTTGGGGTGGTTTACACTTTCTATTTCAGATGGACGGTTAGATTAGACAATGTCTGTATTTAAGTGGTAAGCCTTTTGAAACAGTGCCAAATTTATGTGTTCAAATAAAATGACAGTGTAGATTAATGGAGCCTTATACAAATAAGGTAGCATCCTTATAAAAGCATTTTTTATAGATAAGGTGATTCGAAATCACGTAACTTTCCCACAGAGATGGTGCATGAGGCTAGCTGGTGCATCAGGCTGCTGCGTGATGCTGGCAGAAGGGTCGGGTGGTGCTTTTGGCCAGTCGAGTAGTGTGTCAAGGGAGGTTTATTGGCCCTGCCCTTGACCAACGCGCATGCACTGAGTTAGTGTCCTGACTACCTAGTTTGAAGCCCATTCACAACTAGGCCAATCTAACAAAGATTAAGATGATTGGGATAAGATGTCAAAGCAATCTGGTGGGTAGGATGGCCAAGACCCTTTTTTTGAGAGGAAGATATACTTTAATCAAGTCTACCCTATCCAATCTTCCAATATAGTACATGTCTTTATTCCGAATACCCATGCAAATTGTCAAATATCTTGAGAGGGTAATGAGAAACTTTCTATGAGGAAATGTAGATGAAAAAAAGAAACTACATTTGGTGAAATGGAAAATAATTTGTAATCCGGTTACAGAAGGATGTTTGGGTATCAAAAGATTGAATTTCATGAATTCTAGTTTATTGACTAAATGGTGGTGGAGGATACACTCCTAGCGAAATGCCTTTTGGTGGAGTTTTTAAGAGAAAAATATGGAGAGGATATCCTCATTGGTCTCATTAAGAGTCCAAGAAGTAAGTCTAATTTTTCTTTTTTATGGAAAATCATTGATCGCTGTAGGGGGACTTATTTGAATCATATCAGGAAGGTGGTTGGTGATGGAGATCAAACCCTCTTCTGGTTTGATAGATGGTTAGGTGATGAGCCTTTGAGATTCCAATACCCAGAGGTTTTTACCAAAGTTTTGAACCCCCTCACTACTGTAAAAGTGGCAATTGGGTGTTTTTAGTAACTTTATTTGGTCTTTTCCTTGTAGGTACAAGAGGGTCTCAAACTCTTTCATTAATGCTAATCTAAATTTGATGAATACGCTGCAGAATATATTACATTTTACCCAATAAAGAAGATTCCATTTTTTGGGAATGCACTAAGTCTAGGGATTTCATAGTCAAATCTACCTATAGTTTGTTGTTTGCAAATCACTGAAGTGTATCGGATCCCTGGTTGCGAATGACTAGAAAGATCAATGTGCCCACAAAAATTCATTTGTTAGGAACGTCTTGCAACAATAGACAATCTTAGGAGAAGGGGCTTCAATATCGAGAATGTGTATATCTTGTGCGAAATTGACCATGAAAGTGTCTCTCATCTTTTCTTGGAGTGCCCCATTGCATTGAATATGTGGAGCTAGGCCCGTCAATTGTTCAACCTTCAAGTGCTCATTCCAAGAAATACTAGATCTCTTCTTGAGCAATGGATAATGTTGTGCGTGGAATAACACCAGAGATCTCTAAGATTGGTATTATCCTTTGGAGGTTAGTTTCGGTGAGCATGCTTTGGAGAATATGGAAGGATCAAAATAGAAGCATCTTTTAAGGAGTGGTATTGGAAGAAACTATCATTACATCAAACATCGTAGCATTGGCTGCAGATTGGTTTTCTAATAATAAGGATTGTACATGTATTACCAAAAGCTATATAATATTGGAAAAGCTAATCTTCATAGCAATAGGGCAACCCGGAGTGCCATATGGATTCCTCCTCTGTCAAACACCTATAAGCTCAACTTTAAAGAAAGTTCCTTTAGAAATCCAGGGACGACGGGTTTTGTTGGGGCTTATAAGAGATCATCATGGACGAATCCTATTGTCTTACTCTAGTCCTTGTGGTAATACAAAAGTCAATGACGCATAACCTAGAGGTTTATTGGAGGGAATTAAATTGCTCTCAAAATTAGATGGAGGAAAGGTTATTGAAGGGGATTCAACAAATATTATAGGTAAAGGGGAAGCGAGAGTTCATTGGAGACACTCTTCTATTTTTCATGAAATTAATGACATTCTTCAGTTTATTGAGTTTGAAATATACCATTGCTACCGTGAAGCAAATGCTAAAGCAGGTTCTTTAGCCAAGGGAGGTGCCTTTCAATCGTCATTGGCGATTACCAATTTCTTGTGATGTTCTTTTATGTAACTTGATTCCCTTGTAACTCTATTCATTTTTAGTTAATAATAGTCATGTGTTAATGTTAAAAAAAAAAATAAAAATAGGCCAACTTACTTCTTTTTAATCCAATATACCGATAAGGACCAACGCAATCCTTCGCTTCCATACTTTCCATAAGCACGGTCAAATTTGAACGGGTTTGATCCACGAAGTCGACTTTACAACAAATATAAATTAGTTAGTTTCGAACAAGAGATAATTTAGCAATTTTAAAAATGAAAAAATTTATATAAGGGCGAGGTCCTAAACAATCAAATTAAGACGCATCTTAAAAATTCACTAGGTTGTTTTGATACCCAATTATCGTCAAATCAATCATCTTGCCCTCAAGATGTATAAACATGATAAAAAAATGAATTTCAAGTCTTAAAATAGTACATCGCATAATGCATTTTCTAGACTGTCTATTTTCAAGATTATCAAGTGTTCATAGATCTTTTTGATCTACACTATTTTTGAAGCTTTAGATTTATAACTAACAATGAAAATAAGTTTTCAAGTCATTACAAAGATTTCAAGTATTGAAATATTATCTTTTGACACTATTTCAAAATGCGTCTTACTTTGATTGTTTATTGCCTCAACTTTATACAAACTACACCCATCCACGGTCAAATCCCCATCCCGAAACAATAATAGTAGGTGGTTTGATTGTTTGGGGGCCTCCGCCTCAAACTAGAGGAAATCGTTTATATAGAGCCGAGGCTCTAAACAATCAAATTAGGGCTCATTTCAAAAATTTCACCTGAAGAGGTTGTTTTGATGCTCAAATGTCCTTAGATTGATCATATCGACATCAAGATGCATGGACATGAGAAAAAAATGGATTTCGAGTTTTGGAACTTCAATTTTTAATTTTTCATAGATCTGCTCGACCTGCATTATTTTTTAAGCTTTAACTTTTATAATTTAAGATAAAAATATATTTTAAGGCTATCACAAAGATTTACAGTATTGAAACTACATTTTTCGATACTATTTGAAGATGCAATTTATTTTGATTGTTTAGAGCCTCGGTTCTATACAAACCGTATCATGTTAAGCCGATTGAAATGATCAGATTACCGACTAGGCCGGTTAAATCGCTTTCAGCTCCATGTCTGCTTAACCGATCATGTTCAATTTTTCCTACACCCATTTTACGTTAAAAAGTTTCAAATGAATGATTATCCGAATCGCACCTAACATAAAGATTTTTTAAAAATTCTAATAATTTTTTGAATCGCTTTTTTACTCTTTAATCGACAGCTGAACTGGGGAGTAAACCTGCGATGAGATCTGATAATTACGCGCATGCACCCATCCACTGTCAAATTCCCATCCCTACCTGATGTGATAGATCACCTTCCATCTCTCTCTCTAAAACCTTCTCTTCCCATCTCTCTCAGAATCTTATTTCTTGCTCTCTGAAAAACTTCGTTGCCACAAAACATTTCCTTTCCCGAATCCAAATTCTATGAGTGGGGAGAGAGAGATCCGTGAAGGCTGAAACTGGGACTGACACGGAAATGGCGGTTAACCCTGCGTTATTGAAGCTCTTACTCGCTCTCATGGCCCTTTCTCTCTCTCTCTACATCTTGGGTCCTCCCCTTTACTGGCACATCGTAGAAGGAATTGCCGCCTATCGCCATTCCTCTTGCCCTCCTTGCGTCTGCGATTGCTCTTCCGAGCCTCTTCTAACCATGCCTTCAGGTACTCTCTCTCTCTCTACAATGGACTCTTCCTTATGGGAATGATTTGGAGTGCTGGGTTTTTTGTTTAACCGCCTTTTGTGAATTGCGTTTACTTGTCCCTGTAAAATTAGCTTTCTGGTAATTGAATCGGTTAACTTGCTGCTAACTGCTGATTAAATTTGTTCTCCTCTCAGTTGAATTGGCTTGATTTGCCTGTGATCTTCTCTCTAAAATTTCAAGTGGATAATTGCGGGTTCAATTTCTCTATGAAATTAGTCTATTGTCAATTGGATTGGGCTGATTTGCCTTACCCTTCTTTTTAAAATTCGAACTAGATCTTTGCCGGTTCATAATTGATTTGTATAACTTTGGATTGGACCATGGTTTCTCCCTAGTCTAATGTTAATTCTTCTTAATGCTAAGCTCTGTACAGTTAGTTTGCCACTTCATAGAATAATTGCAATCAGTGCATAACCCAATGCGTATATCACTTCTTTCTTAGAGTTGAATTTAAGTTACTTTCAGCTGCCTATTCTGCGATCCAGCTCGGTTAACACCACGTCGTTACTTGGGTTTCAATCTGTCAGATCTTGAAAGATGGGATTTGCAGTTTGTTGTCTAATTTTGTTGGATGTATTTTGAAGTGAATCTATTGAGAGATCTGAGATAGAAGAATTCCAACGTTTAAAGTAGTAACGATTTCCAAGGACCCATTCATTAAAGTCTAACTCAATTCAGATCTTTAGGTAACGATTTGCAGCCAAAAGGGACAGGGGCATTACATTGTAAAAGCTTCCTTTTTTAAGGAAATTTCAAGATCAGTTACTTGAAAATTTGCATTTTTGTACTTTTATCAATAGAGTTCGTTGAGATGAACAATGAGCACAAGACTGTCAATATCTCATGTGTCATCCAATATTATGGCTGAACTTCCGTGGCAACTCAGATGCTTGCTTTACATGGTTTTGACTTCAGGGTATTTCCTTCTGCAAGGTATTTATCTTACTAGATTAAATTGAGGACTTCTGATTGAACTTTCTTGGACAGATGTTTAAATTGCATCTAGGATCATTTTGGTTCGTTCCTGGCTGGGTATGTTTTCTAAGAATGTGGGATTGAACCTTGTATTCCATATGATTGGACTAGAAATCATGAAATGCCTGTTTGCATGGTGAAATTGTCTCAAACCCATTCAATTTGAATAAAATTTGATTATGGGAATTCTTTATTTCTGGATTACCATTTGTTGTGCGGCACGAAAAGGAGATTTTCCTCCATCCAAACCTTAAAAAATGGATGAATTGTGTAAGATGGTGTCACTAATGAGGGGCTAGTTTTGCCTATTTCACATTCAGAACACAAACTTAATATAGTATTTGTCATTCCCATCCTGTTATAAGTTGGTGGCATTTTGAACGTGCACATTCTTTCAAACGTCCTTTATGTTTTTGTCTTCATCTGAAGTAACTCGCATTATATTCTTCATTTAAATATTATATACTAATGGCCTTGCAAGCTTTTGTCCCAAGAGTATTTATTATCCTTCCAATTTCTTATTCATATTATAAAGTTGACAAATTTATTTCACTTGAAAACTAACATCTAAGTAGTTAGCAAAATGTGGTTTTGTCATTTGGACAAAAATGATCCTCTGGAACATCAAGTTCAATGCATTTTTGTTTGAAGGTCTATGATATTGATGTTCAAATCAAGGGTTCTAACATAGGAGTCCACAGTGGGAAGTTATGGTTGTTATTTTGGAATTTTGATTGTCATTTTCAAAAGCCTATTTTTTCAATAATACAATTGCTTGATCACTTGAGTTCCCATGGAGGGTATGGTGAAGAGTCAGTGGTTGTTTCCCTTGATGTGTAATCTGTTCTTTCCAAGTTCCCATGTCAAATGTATCTAATTTAGGGGCAGTCAGCTTCTTTATCTGTTCTCATTCGTGATATATCAAATTGGACATGTTTGATCTTGAAAGTGGGTTCCCACGGTGAAGTTGGCCAGGGAACATAACTGGTGTATAGAAGTCATAGGGCATAGCCAAATAACCATGCTAGCACTAAAGGACACAATGTGTATGTGGTTCTGCACAAGATTTGAAACCAAATTTTGGCTTCTTACTCTTCCGTAATTCTAAATATGATGAAGGAATACACAATTATGAATTGTTCATTTCCGATTCTTATAGCTTTACCTAATTATAATTGCTATATGTAATCTATAGTGGCAGGGAGGGTGATATTGTGGGTTGCTGGGAGATGAGTCTTGTACGAGGTTGACATAAACGGACTGATAACATGAATTACATGCTTGAACCGGGTTGAATAATAGCTCTGCAATAGATTTTTAACCAATTCATGATAGGGAGTAGCATCTCTAAGCATATCCAGCCATTTATTAGTATATATGTATCATAATCATCATAATCATACGAGCTTTATCCCAACTATTCGAGGTCGGCTAGTATACTTCTTTAAAATATGGATGGGAAATCATACCTATTTTGTGAAATATAAAATTTCAATTGGTCTATGCAACCTTTACTACTCAGACACATATGAGGTTGTCTACATCTGGAGTTTCATTTTAGGTAGGCTTCTTACCTGATATTATCATATGATACAACTTTGTCCTATATGTTCACAGGGGAAAGTGCAGTGAAACTGATAGAACAAAAAAAGAAGTGTTGAACCACTACAATCAAAACTAGCTTGAGCCTGCTAATCATAATCTATGATATGAAGCTCAAGGATACTATTTATGACTATAAGTGTATGTCGGAAGTGGTTGTGGCATGGTCTTGAAGCCTTGCTCTGTGTAAGAACACAGATGTCTTTTGCTAGTATGATTATTCATCAGGCCCTTTATAATACTCTGATATATTTTGATCTCTACTATATCTAGTTGGGTTTGCTGCAAAACGTGAGAGGATATGGATGGAGTCCCTGTGAGAAGGTAGTAATGATTATAATTTCTCTTTGGGCGAAGAGCATTTGCATACTGAAGGAATTTGGAGTCATAACGATGATTGGTGAATAAGAATATTAACTAGGCATTCTGGTCAAATGGCAACGACTCTATGCAATAGAGGTTAACAATTTTTAGGCTAATGTTCTAAATGGAGAGTATGGATAAGGTGGGGATGGGTGGGGTGCTATGATGCACAGATACCATTGTAGGCACAGCAACAACAGCAGTTTTTTGTAGTTTTACATTGCATTTGAAGCATCAGACATGGGAAATGCACAAATTTTAAAGTATCTGAGCATCATAGGTTTGGTTCCAGGGAATTAGGTAGCTTTTCTATAGTGTCAAGGCTGTGGAGGGAATTCTTTTAGTCGAGATATGGGTCGAGAAACGGCTTCCATTGGGTGGATGTTGGGAGTCATTAAGAGGTTATGGGCCAATATTACGTAAACAACTCTTGGCATGTTCTTTCATGTTGACCTAAGCAGATTTGCTGAGAGCTCTATGCACACTCCAGAGTTCTTTCATGTTGATCTATGTGGATTTGCTGAGAGCTCTTTGCAAACTCCAGAGTTCTTTCATGTTGACCAAAGTGGATTTGCTCTATGAGAGAGAGAGAGAGAGAGGAGGGGGGGGTGGCTGGGCGTTGAACAGTTTGGATTCTGTAGTTCGGCAACGTTATTACCACAAAAGCTACATGGTCATTTACAGTTGGCATGAAGAAAATATTTTTGTATGCACTCTTTTTAATTCACTCATATAAACATTGGGTTAACTAATCCTACTTTAAATTTGCTTTGGGTATGGATAGCTACTTTTGTAGCTGATTCGTTTTTTACTTTATTAGGTTGACTGAATTGTGTAAATTCCTTTTGAATTTTGAATTTGATGGGTTATCTAGAATATATCCCTATTACTTTGCGTATAGAATATATCCCTAGTACTTTGCAAAAGAAAGATTTCCTAGAATATTTACTTAAGAAATGTGAATCCCAATATTATTCTACTTGTGTAAATAAGGCTTCCTCTTGTGCAAATAAGGCTTCCCCTAGAGCATCTGCTTTTCGACTAACTTGTTGATCAATTGGATAAGGGAAACGTTTATATAGAGCCTAGGCTCTAAACAATCAAATTAGATCTTACCTCAAAACTTTCACCAGAAGAGGTTGTTTTGATGCTCAAATATCATCAAATTGATCATCTCGACATCAAGATGCATGAACATGAGGAAAAAAATGGATTTCAAGTTTTGGAAATAGTGCAGATTGTAACTAATTTTTGGATCATCAATTTTCAAGTTTTTCATAGATTTCAAATTGTCATAGATCTGCTCGATCTACACTATTTTTTAAGCTTTAAATTTTATAACTAAAGATGAAAATGTAATTTCATGCTATCACAAAACTTTCCAGTATTGAAACCATATTTCTCGACACTATTTGAAGGTGAGCTCTAATTGGATTGTTTAGAGCCTCGGCTCTATACAAACCGCACCCATTGGATAAATGTTATAATTTTTTATTGCTAACTTCTTATACTTCACTGAAAATTTTTGGTCATTAATAAAAAAGCTATCACGTTTATCCAATTGATCTAACAAGTTAGTCCAAAGCCAGATGCTCTAAGGGAAGCCTTATCTGCGCAAGTAGAACAATATTGGAATTCACATTTCTTGCACAAATATTCTAGGTAATTTGTTATATGCAAAGTGATAGAAAAATTTACAAAATATCCCATTTTACTATCAAAATTTAAAAATAGTCCTGCATATTTTATATTTTATGCTTAAGTCCCACTTATTTAGCGTGTGTATTGTATATTAATTTTAGTGTCTTTTCTATGTATTGGATTAAGCTCAAATCTAGTGAGCTGATACTTCTCACCAATCTCACATTTGTAAAAAATACCAAAACAACATTTTAAAATAAATAAAAATAATTAAAATACCTCTAAAATTTTAAAGTTTCTAGGGGTATTTTGTCCTTTTTTTTTAACATATTATATTTTTAAATATCTTTTAGAATGGATGCCCAAAGTTTGAGCTGAATCAGATATATAGAAAAATAAATTCAAAATGCAATATTCCCTATAAAAACGTGGGGCTTAAATGTGAAATATAGAATATACAGGACTATTTTAAATTTCAAAAATAAAAATGGATTTTTCTGTTAATTTGCCAAAGTAGTATGGATGTATTCTAGACAACCCATGGCAAAGTATGCAGTTAGAAGTTAGGTCCAAACAGAAGGGCATCCAGGGGATGCCAATGGGTGTTTTTTGCAAGTGCATCCACAACAATGTTTGTGCTTCCTGGTGCAGTTATTGGGGATCGTTGATTGGGTCTATATAAGTTGTGGAGGGCATTGTACAGGGAAGGTTTCCCTATAACGTCTGACTTTTGACTGGCTCGTGAGATCTTTTGGAGAAAGGGTATTATGTGCTTTTCTATCACAAAAGTACTCTGCAACTCAGGCATGTCTCATGATCAAGCTCACAGAAATGGAGAAAAGGGCAACTATAGCATGGTGCCCTTTTATCCATTTCTCTACAAAAAAAAAAAAAAAAAAAAAAGGTAGAAAAAGGCACCATGCTCTGGCTGTGTTTTATTTCTAGAGATCAGCAAATCATGCTAAAATGGAATGTCATCGTACCAAATACCAATTGGGGGGGGGGGGTTAAGCTTTGTTGTGGGTCTCATTGTGTATAGGTTTGATGGGAGAAGATAGAAAGGTTCATGCTCTGGGATGAGCTTGTGTTCCATTGACTGAAGAGGATAAAGAGTTAATGCAACCATTGGCCATTGAGAATGATCCATCAAATTTATCATAAGGAGTGTGAGAGGATGCTCACGGCCTAGGGAGTCCATAGTTCTTGTACTTATTAGTGGTTACACCAATCCAGCTGGTTGAATTGTTGGCTTTTTGAAACATTCACATTGAAACTTTAGAAGTGAGTTCGGTAGTTGGCACTTTTGGAATTTCGTTATTAGTGTTGTTTCACGTCTCTGTATCCTGTTTGGTATATTCTTGTGGTTACGCATACAGTAACAGATTACATTCCCAGAAAATGGGAGACATTAGCTCAACTGAATTTTCCTGACCATTGTATATTACTTGTATAACTTGCAGTCTACATGTAATACTGATTTTCTCTATTCTGAGCTTCTAATTATGCAATGATTCTATAAATATTTCCATTGAATCTATAAAAAATTCTTATTTAATTGGGGATTCCTGTGAAACGTTTAAGGGACCTTTGTTATCATTGTGACTACATACTTGCTGTGGTATTCACTTTATATTAATGTCTCCTTAAGCTGTACTAATATTTTTCATTCTGTATTTCTTTCAGGGTTGATCAACATGTCGTTTGCAGGTTAGTAAACTTGCCTGTAAATGTAAAATCTGAGCGAGGTGGGATGAGTTATCTCTTGTTTCTTGGTATTTGAATGAAAGTTTAATTGTGCATTACTGTGCTTATGATCATCTTTCTTTAAAACGCCTTGGCAAAAAAAATTTTAAAACGCCTTGGTGCAGTCTGGGCAGGTGCATTAGGTGCCTGCCTAAGCGGTCTAGGTGGCACCAAGGTGCTATTGTCTGGGCACTCGCCTAGGCGGCGCCTCGTGACAACTTGTGGGCGGCGGAAAAAACCCTCAAGTGAGGGTAAAAAAATGTAACTTTTTCCCCCAAAAAATGGGGAAAAAGGGTTTTAGGGGGTATTCTAAACCCCCAATAGAAAATCCGTGGCCTTTAGGGTGAAAAAAACCCCTCAAAAACCACTCTTTTGTGAGTTATCGAAAGATAGATAATTTTTTTTTTTTTTTCGATTTCTTCCTAAAACGAAGGCAATAGTTTGTGGGTGGATTTGGAGCTTTTAATAGTTGATTTTGAGAACTTTTGGTGACCCAATAGACAAGGTTTGCACCGACATCAATTTGATTTTGATATTTTTAAATTATTATCATATTTGACAGAGGGTTTTGATTTTTTTTTGCTACAACATATTATGTTATGAATCATGCGTTTTTTCTTTTACTTTTTTTTTTCTTTTACGATATATTTACATGTTTGTAGTTAAAAGATTGTTTTTTTTGGTGATTTATTGATTTTTTTCTCACTTGGATGATGAAATTCAGCATATATCGTATTCTTTTATGAATAATTGATTCTTTTTTTGTACGATGTCTTATTTTGATATTCTATTTTTTTGTTTTAGTGTATTTGATAAATAATTGATTATGTGATATCTTAATGGGTTAAGTCTTATGTGAAAGTGAAACTAAAGTCTTAAAATGTCTTCTATAATCAGTTGTTCATTTAAGTCTTATTGTAAAGTAATAGTTAGTGTCTAGTGACTTAATTCTTTAATAGTTTTTTTTTTTTGGGGGGGGGGTTTGATTTTGGTAAGGGCACGCTGTCCCTGGGCGCCCGCCTAGGCGGTCAGGCACCCAACCTGCCTAGGCACTTGAATCTGTTTTTTTGAACATTGCTGATATTATAACAAAAGAGGTTAAGTTGATTCGAACCCATGATGGTCCTAGATGCATATTGTTCTGCATGAGAGCTTATTTTTGGCGATTATTGCATTATATTTGGTTAGAGATATAGAACAAAGAATCTTCTGAGGCTTATATATCTCACTGCAACATAGATATCTTCTCTTGCGGAGTTCTCACTTTGGCTTCCTTGATATCTAAGAATGTTGCAATTGTGATTACAACTAAAGGACTAGAACTGATTGTGTGCATCATGGGCATGTTAGCATGCATGATGTGCAACTGCAGTGCGTTAGATTACTGGTGTAGATGTGATTAGTTGCTTATGACTATGTAGATTTGTAAGCAACGTGTATTATCTATGTCAGTACTAATGCAATAGAAACATAATTTGATGTTTCCATGCAAATCCATACATACTATGTTTCCATCTAGAACATTAACTATATTTGAAACATTTATCTATAGGATAAGCTATGTTACAAAGAAACATTTATCTATAGGATAATGTGTTGCAAAGATGCGCGAATGCATGTGTTAAAAATATCAACTCCAAATTTGGCCTTTCAGACATGACACATGACATGCTATACTGTTTAGAAGAGAAAGGGGGGAAAAAGGGGGGGGGCAGGGAGGGGGGGGGGGGGGGGGGTGTGGGGTGGGTTAGGGATATAGGATTTAAGTGACAAAACAATTTAGTAGTGACATTTACAAAAGGAAAAAAAAAAGGTGCGAGAATTGTAAAGTTTTTGAAGTGTCATAGGTATCATGTCCCTGATGTGTTGACGCATGGCGAGAACCCTTGACACACATCTAAGCTACAGGGGCTAACTACAATAGTTACCATGGTGGGATGCCCTAATGTTTATCTTGCAATTGTGGATGTTGTTTTGACAGATGTTTAAAATACGGATAGGCTACCTGGATCGTCCACCCCAAAAATATGTCGGATCGGAGAATTGGCCAAATCGGCAAGTTTCGTCCCAAAACATTTTAAAAAAATCACTATAAATCTCTAAAAATAGTGTTCTTTTAGTTTTTAAAAGAAATTAGGAGTGGTGCATTATGTACTTTCGTTACTTTGTAAAATAGGTGAATACTGAGATGTTTTTCTGTCTGGATGTTTATATAATTATTAATTATAATATAGTGCGATAATATTGCATCAAAATAATTTAAAATTATTAGAAAACACTTCCATATTATAAGATTAAAAAAAAATTCCATATAAAGTGAAATTAGTATCACATCAAACATTTAGTAATTCTCTTTACTCGTTCAAAATTATCACAACCTAAGTAACTATAATATTATACATTGAAATTGAAATTATTGGTTTATATTTTATAATCATTTTACATTACAAATAAGAATAAATTTGAAATTTGGCTTATAATATCATCGAATTTAAAAACTCCAATTTACAACTATAAAAAAAAATAATTCATTATATAATTATAATATAAATATATTAATAAATAATATATAAGATTTGGTTGTCAATGTAATTAGTATAATTATTAATTATAATAAACGTGATTAATAAAACAAGATGACTCTTGCATATATATTTTGAATTGCTAGTATATTTTTTATAATAAATGTAATTAGTTTAAAAAATACTTTAAATTACTAGTATATTTTTTCGGACAGATTCTACATACCCCCCATTTTTGGCATCCATTTCTCATGAGACCTAAGGATTCAAAATATTACCAGCAGTATAAGGTCTCTTATCTTTTTTATCCTCCAACTCCTTGGACCCCTTTGACCATGTATTGTTTACCCAAAAAATAGTAAAATGACACCCTTCAACAACCCTTTTCTTTCTCTGTTAACTTCACCATCTCTCTCTCTCTCAAATACCCAAAACACCATCTCTCTCAAAACTCCATCTCACTCTCTCTCTCTCAAAACTCTCTCTCTCTCTATAATATCCAAACTGTTGCAGAAAGGGAGAGACCCTTTTTGTACATCTGGATTCTATAACTTCCCCCATTGATGATCACCCAAACCACAACACTGTCCCAATAGATCTGAAGCACCCCTATTTTGCTTTTGCAACCCAAAAGCAAAGCTCAAAGGGAAGGTATAGTGCTTCTTCTCATCTCTCTAAAATGGGGAAGATTGAACCCCTCTTACACGAGATTGAACCCCTCTTACACGAGCAAACCCACATGCCAAAGGTCCAAGCTCAAATCAACTAAGAGGCAGATGAAATCCTCTTTCTGCAACAGTTTGGGTATTTGAGAGAGAGACGACTGAGTTTTGAGAGAGAGAAATAGAGATAGTGTTTTGGGTATTTAAGAAACAGACAGTGTTTTGAGAGAGAGAGAGAGCGACGGTAAAGTTAACGGAGAAAGAAAAGGGTGGTTGAGAGGGTGTCATTTTTCTATTTCTTTGGGTAAAAAATACTTGGTCAAAGGGATCTAGAAGGTTGGAGGATAGACAAGATAGAGACCATATGCAAGTAATATTCTGAATTCTTGGGTCTCATGAGAAATTGATGCCAAAAATGGGAGGCACGGAGATATTTTCCCTATTTTTAGGCAATATTTTTTAAACAAAAAGATGGCTCTTGCATATATATTTTGGGTGGCTGCCCAAAATAATTCCGTATTTTGATGGGCAATTGCTTCAACTACCTTCCTTTGCACGCATAAAGCAATGGGAGAATTGTCCCATATTGACAATTATAGGGAGAATTGAATGTATATAAAAGGTTGAGGCCCATGCATTAAATTACTCTTGCTTGAGCTGGACGTATGGTCAGCGTGCAGTTGGGGCCATTTATTGCTTGTGGGGCATGTCTATTAAAATAATTTTTTAGACAATAAAAAATGTGACACGTTTCAAAAATTAAAAGCGAAATGTGATGTTTTCGTGGTGTCAGAACCGGTTTGATGATGTAAGAACCAGTTCTGTGACGTTAGAACCGGTACGAACTGACCGGTTCAGGGGTGGACTGTCCAGATCTTATTATATTACAGGATCCAGAATGGTCAGGACTATTCCCAATCCAGATCGGGTGATTCCAAATCAAAACATCGAATTTCTTAACATTGGTTTTGACTAATGTTGTTGGATTTGCTTCAGCAGAAGCCTTCGGATTTTAGGCTAAAACCGAAGCGAAGCGAAGCTTGGTGCTGCCGCTTCGCCCAGCTTCCTCCTCTTCAGCCGAAGCAAAGAAAAATCTATATAAAAGTATTTTTTTTCTTTGTTTTTTGAAATTTTTATTTTTTATTAAATTAAAATAAAAGTCCAAAGTCTTCTCCCATATCGGCTGAAACACCGGATTACTTCGTTTTTCTCACAAAACCGAAGAAGACTCCAAAATGAATCTAACAACATTGGTTTTGACCTCTTTTGCTATGACTGGCGGATCTCTTTTGGACTTATCCCTCCTATAGGCTAAACCAATGTCTAAAAATTTGGCGTTCCGATCCGGAATCACTCGATCCGGATCGGGAATTGTCCTGACCGTTCTGGATCCTGTAATATATCGGGATCCGGACGGTCCACCCCTGAACCTGTTGGTTCGAACTGGTTTTGATGTCATAGAACCGGTTCTTATATCATCAGACCGGTTCTGACATCACGAAAACACCACATTTTGCTTTTAATTTTTGAAATACGTCACATTTTTTTATTTTCTAAATATGTTTTTTATGCACAAGCCCCACAAGCAATAATTAGCCCCAACTGTACGCTAACCATGCGCCACGCTCAACCATGAGCAATTAAACACATGAGCCTCAAGCCTTGTATATAACTCAATTCTCCCTAGAATTGTCGACGCGGGACAATTCTTCCATTGCTTTATACATGCAAAGGGAGGGAGTTGAAGCAATTGCCCATCAAAATATGGAATTCTTTTGGGCGGCCACCCAATATATATCCAAAATCCATCTTTTTATTTAAAAATATTGCTTAAAAAATATACTAACAATTTAAAGTATTTTCTTAACTAATTGCATTTATTATATATTTTTTAAACTAATTGCATTTAATAAAAAAAATATACTAGTAATTCAAAATATATATACAAGAGTCATCTTGTCTTATGAATCACGTTTATTATAATTAATAATTGTACAAATTACATTGATAACTAAATCTTATATATTATTTATTAATAGATTTATATTATAAATTATGTAATGTATTGTTTTTTATTATAGTTATAAATTAAATTTTTTAAATTACATGATATTATAAGACAAATTTCAAATTTGTTCTTATTTGTATAGTAAAATGATTGTAAAATATCAACTAATAATTTCAATTTCAATATATATTGAAGTTAGTTAGGTTGTGATAATTTTGGACAAGTAAAGAGAATTAATAAGTGTTTGATGTGATACTAATTTCACTTTATATAGGATTTTTTTTTTAATCTTATAATATAGAGGTGTTTTATAATATTTTTAAATTATCTTGATGCAATATTATAATACAATATTATAATTAATAATTACAGATAGGAAAACGTGTCAGTATTCACCTATTTTCCTTTAGAAATTAAGAGAACACTATTTTTTGAGATTTATAGTGATTTTTTGAAAATTATTTGGGATGAAACTTGTTGATTCGACTGATTCTCTGATCCGACACGCCGATCCCCTTTTTCGACACGGTTTTTGGGGTAGACAATCTGGGTCGCTGATCCGTTTTTTTTAAACCTTGGGTTAAACCGTTTTATTGCATCTTTCGATTGTTAGTGTGTTGAAGTCAAAGTTCAAACACTAGGATCTCTCTCGCAACTTAGCTGTGGCCTCGTGACGAGTCTACTAGGGATGTTGATTTTGCAACTCTCACACAACTACCCAAAATCTATAAGATTAGGAAATATTGGGACATTGTTAGCGACAATGTCACTTTCCACTCTTTCATTGTAAGCGAAGTTCATTATTTGAAGGGATTGTCTGCAAAAATACCATTTATCATTTGTACATAGAGGTCACAATCATTCCCACTTATTAGATTCAAATGAGATGGCTCGGGGTGAGTCACGAAGTCCGAGAATTTTTTTTTTTTGAATTTTGTATCTATCAAATGATATTCTTACAACCACCCATTTTGAAATTTAAGGGACAAGAATGATTGTGACTTCTATATACAAAAGATAAATGGTCTCTTTGTAGACAATCCCGTATTTTAAATAGTACAATAAAAAAGGAAAGACCTTATGCAAATACCTCATAAGGCCTTTTCTTTGGTATCATGTATCATGGGCTGGGATTGATGCTTTCAATACCCTCTCATTTTGTAGAAGTCATTGGAAAATGGTGGTCAGTTGATACCGATACAGCTTGACCATGTCGGGTTTGTATTGCATTGAAAATTTATTCCCAAATGCACTACAAAAATATGAAAGTAATAAAATATAATAAAACTAAAAGCTTAGAAGAAACCAAAAATTTGAGTTAAATGCATATTCTATGCCCTTTAAACAAGGTCAAGGGCATCCATGGATAAGAAAAATGTAGTTCAATTGTACATTGATGGGAGTCCTAGGGTTCAAATGCTCGATGAGTCTTCATAAGACTTGAACTTGTCTCCTACTAAACTTCCATATGTGTGTGTGTGGGTGTGTTTGTGGAAAAAAAACTTCAAATAGGTTATCACCATGTGTCTATAAACTTGGTGACCCTACCAACTGTATGATCTTTGACAGGGTGGTTCAGAGGACATCTCATTACTTGAATTTTATATATTTATAAATCAGATCGGGGTAATTAGCGCTTATCCACCACAAGTAGGATTAGATTATAGAATTAAGAGACAATTTTGGGAGAACATAGATGGAATAGTCCAAGGCATAACAAATGGAGAGAGGACCTTTTTAGGAGGGGACTTAAATGGTCATGTAGGGAAGGATAGTAGAGGATATGAACGGGTACATGGGGGATATGGGGTTTGGGGAAAGAAATGAGACGGGCGAGACTGTTCTAGATTTGCGATGGCTTACGACTTAGCAATAACAAAAACTTACTTTAAAAAGCGAGATGAATATTTAATAACCTATAAAAGTGGAACACATAAAAGCAAAATAGACCTTTTCCTAGTTAAGAAAATAGATCGACCATCATGTAAGACTGCAAGGTTATCCCAAGAGAATTTGACTACCCAACATAGACTCGTGGTCATAGACGTTTGCATAAAGACATGGAGGAGAAGGGGTGAAAATAATGGGCATCAAAGAACTAGGTGATGGAATTTAAAAAATGAGAAAATAGACTTATTTTGGGATCAATTAGTTGAAGAAGGAAAATTGAACTCTGAACTTTATGTCAATGTAATATGGAATGAGATGGTTGAATGTATCAAAAAAGTGGCAAAAGAAGCTTTAGGAGAATCTAGAGGGAAAATAAACATCGATAAGGAAACTTGTTGGTGGAATGATGAGGTTCAGAAGGCCATTAGCAAAAAATGATCATGTTATAAAATTTGGCAGTGTAATAGAAACGATCAAAACTTAGAAGAATATAAGAATGTTAAGAAAAATGCTCAACAAATAGTAACTAAGCTAAATTTAAGACATATGATAATCTATACAATAAATTGGGAACAAGAAGAGGTAAAAAAGGCATCTTCAAATTAGCAAAAATAAGAGAGAAAAAGTGTAGGGATCTAAATAATATTAAATGCGTTAAGAGTGAGGTTCAAAGGTTATTGGTGAAGGATGATAAGGTCAACGCAAGGTGGAGAATCTATTTTCAAAAATTATTAAATGACGAACACAATGGGAACATAGTGGTAGAAGGGACTGTTGGTACAAGTGACGGCAGAGGTCATGGATACATTCATAGGATTAGGATGTCGAAAATGAAAGAAGCTTTGAAAAGGATGAAAGGAGGAAAGGCTTTAGGATTAGATGATACCCCGATAGATGCTTGGAAGTGCATGGGGGAAATTGACATTGACTAGCTGACGAAGCTATTCAACAAAGTCTTGAGAACAAAATAAATGACAGACGAATGAAGGAAAAGTATTGTGGTACCTTTTTACAAGAACAAAGGAGACATACAGAATTGTGTAAACTATCGAGGGATCAAGCTTATGAGTCATACTATGAAGCTTTGGGAAAGAGTCATTGAGCAACAACTAAGGCATGAAACAAGTGTATCTGAAAACCAATTTGGTTTTATGCCAGGAAGGTCAACAACGAAGGCTATTTTCCTACTTAGGCAACTGATTGAGAAGTTTAGAGTGAAGGGAAAAGACCCCAACATGGTCTTTATTGATTTAAAGAAAGCTTATGATAGAGTACCTCGAGATTTGATTGGCGGGTGTTGGAAAAGAAAGACGTCTCTAGACACTACATCGACTTGGTAAGAGATATATATGATGGAACACTAACTAGTGTACGAACAACTAGTGGAGAGACAAGTGATTTTTCAGTGACAATAGGTCTACATCAAGGGTCAGCATTGAGCCCCGTACCTCTTTGTCTTAGTTATGGATGACTTAACTAGGCACCTACAAGTTGAGGTACCGTGGTGCATGTTGTTCACAGATGACATAGTTTTGATTGATGAGACTCGAAACGGTAACAACACAAAGTTAGAATTTTGGAGGGATGCTCTAGAATCCAAAATTTTTAAAATTAGTCAGACTAAGACAAAGTATGTGGAGTGCAAGTTTAGTAATAATAATAGTAGAGACGAGGAGGTAGTTAAGATCGACGGTCAGGTAGTACAAAAAAGAAACAGTTTCTATATCTTGGGTCGATAATCCAGAAAAATTGAGAGATCGAGGAAGATGTCGCACACAGAATTAGAGTTGGGTGGGCGAAGTGGAGATGTACAACTAGAATTTTATGTGATCGCCACATACCAATGAGGCTGAAGGGCAAGTTCTATAGGACAGAGGTAAGACGAGCTTTGCTTTATGGGGCGGAATGTTGGGTAACAATATACCCATAGAATTAGTGTAGCGGAGATGATGATGTTGAGATGGATGAGTGGTAAGACAAGAAGGGATAGGATTCAAAATGAATCTATTCGAGAGAATTTAGGCCTGGCACCAATAGGCGATCAAATGAGAGAGTAGACTTAGGTGGGCTAGCCATATGTGGCGCCGACCAAGTATAGCACCTGTTAGGTGGTGCGAGTTAATTCAAGTGGAAGAATTGAAAAGGGCAAAGGGTAGGCCCAAAGGGACATGATTGGAAGTAGTCCGAAAAGATATGGGGACTTATGGCCTCATTGAGGATATGGCTTTTAATAGAGTAAAATGGAGAACCTGGATTCATGTAGCCAACCCCAATTAATTGAGAAAAGGCTAAAATGATGATCAGATCGGGCTGAAATTTTGAGGGTGTCTGCACGCATTTAAGTGCACCTAAAAAAATAAAGTATATCTAAAAAATGACCAAGATACCTTTGTAGTGGTATTCTGGTCATTTTATTTTTTTTAGAATTATTATTTTTATATATCTTTTCATGTCGATGAGGGTGAGAAGTGTACATGCCCAAATTTTCAGTCCAATCTGATTTGTAAAAGATAAAATAAAATTCAAACTGTTTGATGCACTCTCAACCATCAAATCAAGATCGAATGGCAAGGAGGATCAACAAATTACTGTAGGAAGTCGCAGGAACCTATTGGAAGCTCTTTCCTTAAAGGATGGAGATCTCTTGGTAGTTCTCATTTGTAGTTATAGTAGATGCCTTCATTTCTAAAAAATAGTTGTAATGAGGATAGCATCTATTGCATAGCAGAAAAATAGGATGAGAATCTATTATGATGTATACTATTGGGATTTCCAAAAGCTTAACCTTCTTGACACCCAGTAAAAACACCTTTTGACAAATGGGTGGAACAGGCTTAGTTTACAGTGACCTTACAAGAGATAAAGAGTTGTCAGTTATTTGGAGGTGTGCTTCTGCCTCATTGCACCTATTACCTGTGAAACCTCTGATCAGGTTGCTCTTTAAATAATTGTTCCATCACAATGGTTGCTGAATTAACAGCCAAAGAGAGAACTTCGAATAATGTTTATTATTTTCTTCTGGAAACTTCAAGCAGATTGTAGCAAACATGATCCTGAGATGAGCGAAGACATGGAGAAGAATTTCACTGATCTCTTGGCTGAGGAACTAAAGTTGCAAGAAGCTTTGGCAGTCGAGAACCAACAACACGCTGATATGGCCCTGTTAGAAGCCAAAAAGACGGCATCCCAATATCAAAAGGAGGCAGACAAATGCAATTCAGGGATGGAAACATGTGAGGAAGCGAGAGAAAAATCTGAGGCCACATTACTCACCCAGAAGAAATTAACAGCCATGTGGGAAATGCGGGCCCGTCAACTGGGATGGATGGCCAAGCATGCAAAATCGTAGACCCAGCCTTGTACATCTGACCATATCTCGAGCTGTTGCAAATTTCAGTCACCGCAAATAAGGTGATGGCTTTTGCTCTGATACTTCTTAAGTGTTATCTTGAGTTTTGTGTAAATTTTCAGGCCACCCTTGATTGGTTCCCTTTTATGTGATTCTTCTCTCCAAGGTAATATTTTTTATTCATTCTTCATTCCTTTGGTGTTGAGTAGAACAGCTTAATACTTTTCAAATGTAATCCTATTTGAAAATTTTGAAGAAGGCAGGTGACTGTTGCCTTTTGAATTAGTATGCAAGCATTCCAAGCAGTTTTGGCCATATCTTAATTGTCAAGTAGATGTATAGCATGCTCGTTCTAGTGGTATTTCAACAAAAATTCTGTCAACTATGATAAATTTCTCGAATTTGTTAAAACTCTCGCAGAGAAAATATTGTGAAATTTTTATAAGTAAAAAGATAACTATAGGTCTCGACCTGAAGTGAATAGGAGTTTAGGTCATATTCCCAGCCATCATATCTTGATCAGATGGTTGAAAATGTATGTTATTATTTGAATTTTAATTTTTTTTATACAAATTAAATCAAGATAAAATTTTGGACATGTGTATTACATAATAGGGCATACAAGAAAAAAGTATAAAACAAATATTTCACAAA
>NW_006498404.1:7021561-7049852 GCF_000471905.2 Amborella trichopoda
TACTATATATATATATATATATATATATATATATATATATATATCATTGATCCAAATTGTATATACAATTCCCAATCTACATCATCGATCCAAATTAGAATCGTCATAATCGATTTTGGGATGGTATAGATACTAGTCCAGTTCCTCCTTAAAAGCCTCATCATTTATATTTTTTGGACGCTGTTAGCATGCGGCCAAGCCCGCACATGTAGAAATGTAGGCCCCTTAAAAATTTATTTTTGAAATAGAATTTGATCCTAATTTTTAGAGAATGTATAATCTTTAACATGGAGAACATGAATATGAATAAAAAATAAATTTTAAAAACTAGAAATAATATTTCTATTGAGAAAACATTTGGACTGTTAGGTTCAATTGTTTTTAGATAGACCACCTATTTGCATCCATCTTTAAGATGGATGTTTTATATCTGTGGACCGCACGCTATACAAATGCGGTCTTGCCCCCATGAAACAATTGTTTATAATTTTTTTTATTCGTTTTTAAGTATTTTTTTATTTTTTTAAGTCGCCTTAAATCCCCATTTCATAATGGCTAAATTTTTAAGGAAAAACTTTATATAGAGCTGAGGCTCTAAACAGTTAAATTAAAGCCCACCTCAAAAATATCATAAGAAGAGGTTGTTTTGATGTCCAAATATCCTCAAATTGATCATCTCGACATCAAGATGCATGCATAATAGAAAAAATATATTTCAAGATTTGGAAATTGTGTATCTTGTAACGCATTTTTGAACGATCATTTTTTAAGTTTTTCAAGTTTTCATAGATCTACATTATTTTTAAAGCTTTACTTTTTATAATAACATATTAAAATATAGTTTAAGGCTATCGCAAGCATTTTCAGTAATCCAACCCCATTTTTTTAACACTATTTGAAAGTGGATGTAATTTGATTGTTCAGACCGTCCACTTTATAAAGACCGTACCCAATTTTAATATAATTTTTTAATTAGTTTTAAAGTGTTTTAAAATCACTAATTCATACCCATCCAAACTCGATCCAGATGACCGCTATTCAATGGTGAGCATTCTGCACGCCAATCCGAAAGGCGCTGTAGCATGCAAAGCCCTACTCGCTCTCGCTATCGCACTCTTACGTCACGAATACTCTCTCTACCTCTCTATCTAACATCGAGATATATTTTCTCTCTCTATCGCTCTCTTTGACATCAAGATCTACTTTCAGTCTACCGCTCTTTCTAACATCAAGATCTACTTTCTCTCTCTACTGCTTTCTTGATCCCTACGTTTTCTTTCATTCTTGCACGTAGTTGCATATCCTCTTACTCTCTCTTCTAATTTTGTTGCTTCATGTGTCGTGAATGGTGAAATTGAACCGTTGCTTTATGTGTTGTGAATGGTGAAATTGGACCGGATGTTGATGGTGTATTTTCTCTCTCTAGGGTTAGGATTACAGCCCGCGAGCAGTTCGAGCAGTTGCTACTTGTTCTAGATTAATTTCTGAATTCGTTTGCCCTAACCTTAAATCAATTCCTCTATGTTGGAGATCCGATTACCTGAAACTCCAATTTAATCAATCACCACATATCACATACTCAATGTTGACTATGTAAAATCCAATAGTTAGCTCAAGCATCATATGCAATAATTTAAAAAAACAAATTAGAGATGAAAAACATAGTCATGAAAAAAAACTAGATAGACAAACCACAACACGAATTTAACGTGATTCACCCCGTAGGGCTACGTCCACGAGCAAACTAGCAACGATCAAAAAGAAAAATTTACAAATGAGGGATACAATGTTATCTCAATGGAGAAAATTACTAAACACATCACCAAAATACCTTCTTTGTGATCACCTAAAACCACTATCTACCTCGTGTTTCACTTTGAAAAATTCAAGGACATGAGCAATAAAATCTCAAACAATTTCTCCTACTCACAAAGTATTTCTATGGGCTTAGACTTGATACCCAATTCTCCCACAAGGCATTGAAGCCAAACTGTTTCTTTGCTTGCTTCGGTTGCCGCCACGTATTCTGCCTCGATGGTGGATAATATCATAGTTGATTGAAGCTTAAACATCCAACTTACCGATCTCCGAACTTGAAAACATAGCCGATAGTTGATTTTCCTTGATCAAGATCACCGGCATAATTTTTATGAACATAGCCTTGAATGTGCCCTAAGCTTTTGCTAAATGTCATGGCATAATCACTTGTGCCTCTCAAATAACGAAGCACCCATTTTGCCCCTTCTCAATGAGCTTTTCTGGGATTTTCCATAAAACAACTCAATACACCAACTGAATATGCTATGTCCGGTCTAGTATACACCATGGCAAATATTAAGCTTCCGACAACACTTGCATATAACAACTTAGCCATATTCTCTTTTTCATCCACACTCTTCAAACTTTGTTTGGAAGACAACTTGAAATGAGGAGCCAATAAAGTTTTCACCAGCTTTGCCTTGCTCATGCTAAACTTATCAAGAATCTTCTCACTCCATCGATCTCTTGCATTTATATTCCAATTATTTGTTTTGCCGACCCAAGAGCTATCGTTTCAAAACTCTTGCTCAAAGATACCTTGAGCTCATGAATCATATCCTTATCCTTGCATGTCAAACGCATATCATCAACATACAAGGTTAAAATTAAATAAGAACAATCATAAAAAAAAACTTCATATAAATAAAATGATCATATTCACTCTTTTAGTATCCAAGACCAATCATGAACATGTTAAAAAGTCTTGTATTCTTATCTTGATGCTTGCTTGAGTCCATATATAGATTTCTTCAACTTGCATACTAATATCTCTTTTCTTTTTTCAAGAAATCCTTCCAATTGTTGCATATACTCTTCCTCTCCAAGTTCACCATGTAAAAAAACCGTTTTTACATCCATTTATTCAAGTTCTAAATCATACAATGCAACAGCCCAATGACCAACCTAATAGAGTCTAACTTGACAACCAATACAAAAATTTCAAGAAATTTGATACCTTTCTTTTGTGTGAATCCCTTTGCAACCCGCCTTGCCTTGTACTTTTCTAAATTTCCATCAATCCCTTTCTTGATTTTGAACATTCACTTGCTACCAACCGCTTTTCTACCATTTGACAACTCTACCAAATCTCAAGTCTTGCTCTTCAGAAGATATGGAATCATCTCCTTCCATAGCTTGTTGGTAAGTGCTCCGTTCTTTGTTTATAACAACCAAAGCATATAATAATTTGGGATCCACATAGTCCCTAGACCACTCAGGTGGATGAATTACCATTGTAGATCTTCTTGTCATGGATGGTGCAATTTCTTCATGGGAATCACTTGGTTCACTGGTCTTCTTCATAAATGGCTTCTTCATAGATATTTGTGGATGCTTCTCACGGTAGGGCCCTCATTAGATGATGGGACATAAGGTTGAAAATCAGATTTTTGGGTATCATACGGAATTCTTCTTTTTCTTTAGTCTCATTTCTTACACCCTTGTCTACACGGATGACTCATCAAAATGTACATCTCAGTTTGTAATTATCTTTCCAGCACTTGAATCCCATAACCGCTATCTTTTTACACCTTTGTTATACCTAACAAAAATATATTTATTTATTTTTTTATTTTATTTTATTTTCGACATTAGGATGGTTTGCTTGGTTTTTTGTTGATCAAATTGTAAAAAATGAATGCTGAAAGTTTTTTTTGGGATCATGTACCTAATACTGAAGTTGTATTGCCATTCTTCCCATGCTAGACCGCAAATATTCCAGAAGTTTAATGGCTTAAAAATGCGGTCCGGCTCAGAGGTTGCCGGACTGCAAAAATTCTAGGGCTAATCATCAATGGTTTTGCGAGTTGAAAATCTTGTATACTCTTTACGAGCTATTCCTCTTATTTGGAAGAGAAAGTATACCATATTCCAAATGTTATGGTATACTTCATTCCAGAGGGCATCCACCACTCTTCATCAAACTATGATGTTTCAAATTCATGTTTAGAATCCTTAATCCTTTAATGGAACACATTTCAAAAATTCTTTCATGTGATTGAGATATTATTCAAACAACCGAATTTGAACACTGAATTTTTAATTTTCCTGTTCTGTAAAATATGCATGGATAACACAATTGTAACTTGGGAAATTATTGTTATATATAAGCAAATTTTCCTCTTGCATGCTACGTTGCCAGTTTACATTGTTTTCATTGTGCGTTCTTCTTTTCATGACCTCACTTTTGAAATTTTGGCCACTTTCTTAACCGAGAGAGAACAGTCATCACTCTCATAGTGTTCAAATGCAATTCTCTTTCATATAACTCTCTCTTGTTATACTCTAAATTTGAGCAAACTCTTGACCAGTTGTCTTTCATGGAGCACTAGCAGGTTCAACTCTTCCTGGTGTAGAAGGAAGAGAAGAAATATGGCTTCCTATTGGTGTTGTAGCTTTAGTAGGAGTACCAGTCCTTGAAGGCTCTTGGCTAGCACTCCGGGTCATCTCTGTTCCCACATATCTCATATAGGGTTTTAGAGAGAGAAATAGATATTGGATTTCTTAAGACAGGAAGAGTTTTTAGGGAGAGAAAGAGATTGAGTTTGTAGAGAGAGGATGGGTTTTAGAGAGCCAAAGAGAGATTGGGTTTTTAAAGGGAGAAATAGAGATTGGATTTTTATAGAGAGAAAGATAGAATGGGTTTTTATAGAGAGATAATGGGTTTTACAAAAAGAAAAAGAGATTGAGTTTCTAGAGAGAGAATAAGTTTTTAGAGAGAGAAAGAGAGATTGAGTTTCTAAAGAGAGAATGAGTTTTTAGAGAAAAAAAGACATGTGATTTTTAGAGTGAGAATATAGGTTTTTAGAGAGAGAAAGAGATATTGGATTTCTAGATAGAGAAAGTGATTTTTTAAAGAGACTTTGACAGCACAAGATGCCCATCATGTCCAATCTAATCCACCTCTATCAAGACTATTTGGATAGTACAGGCAGCTATTGTTTGAGAAATTTAAAAACAAAATAGAACTTTTGATGGGCTGGTGATGAAGGAAGATAGAATCAAGCATACAATTATGGATGAAGTTTGGATATGAAGCTCGAGGAAAGGATGGAGCATTTTTAAAGAAGACATCTTGCTCAATTTGGAACACTTAGTAAAGCTAAACCTTCATAATTTTAGATAGGAAAAATGGAAAGCTCCAATGGCTTGATGTAAGTTAAATTTTGATGGAAGTTCTTTGGAGAATATAGGGTAGGAGGTGTGATAAGGGACGCTGAGGATGCTATTTTGTTCTCTTATCATGGGTCGTGTGGTTACACAATCGCTAATCAGGCAGAACTTAACACTATGTTGCCGGCCGTGAAGCTATTTCATGAGTGACAAAATATGTATCCCTACTGTTGTGAAAGGAGACTCCCTTAATATTATTAAATGGTGCAATAAAAAACAAATAATTCCTTGGAGTTTAAGAAAAATATAGGTGGCACATTGAAATCTTGTTTAAAGTTTCTTTCTAACATATATACCACGAAGCCAATGAGGTCTAGGACAAACCTGTTAAGAGGGGAGTGACCTCGCTATGCAAATGTAGATCTGCTCAAAGTATTTAGGGATCCTTTTCTTAGGACTTGTGATATTCTAACAATGAAGCATTTGCAAATTCACCCAAATTCGAGAATCTGCATGGCGAGACGATAAGTTTGGGGAGGTGAAAGCAGTGTCCCAAAACCAGATTGATAGCGTGGATCGTCCACCCCACATGTTCATATGGATTGTGGTATTTGTGATCTAGATCGGTCAAATTCATAATATAGAATAATATAAAAATAAAAAAATGCAATAACAAATTCAACTAGGATTTATAGGGTGGGGATTTATAGGGAATCTAAAAAAACATTATATTAGCTTAAAAAAAAAAAGGGGGGGTTTTAGGGGAGGATAGGGTCAGGACCTATACCTTTCTAACACTACATCAATCTCGGCCCATTCCCGATCCAAATTGATGATTCTCAATTTGGAATACCAAGTTTTAAAATATTGGGAGAAGCAATGTTTCAAAACCCAAAATGGGTGGGCGGGTCATTTACCCACACATCCATGTTATATCCCCAGACATGTTGATCGATTTTCGATCCGAAAGTGATAAAAAAAACCAAAAATAAAAAGAAATAAACTAAAAATTAAAATTGGGAATTTAGAATGAACTTAAGTTTAAAAAAGGAGAAAACTAGTTTGGTCCAAACTAATATCCATCTGGCTCATAAAGTTTTAACACATTTGGAAAAAAGGTTTTAAAACCTAACGATTTCCTTTCTAGATCGTCGATATGGATAGAATCATTCAAGGCCAATCTGATTTTGGGATGACATCGACACCGGTCTTGTTCTTCGTTAAAAGCCTCCTCTTATATATGTTTTTATTCTTTTCTAAGCATTTCTATTTTTTTTAGTTCCCTTAAATCCCCATCTTATAAAAGTTAGATTTTTAATATTAATTTATTTTGTTTAAAATATTTAAATTTTAAACTTTTTAAAATTAATAATTCACACTGATCCAAACTCTATCTAGATCACGGCCATTCAAGGTTGAGTATTCCTCGTGCCGATGTAGGTTTTAAAACACCTGAGAAATAAAAAAGGTACAGTTCATTCGTTTCATGTAGACCAAAAGGTCTAGTTCATACGTTTTACGAGTCCACGTGGCCCGAGAATTACATTTGAGAAAATTTCCCAAAACCTTTCAAAATAGACTTCCGAAGCAATTTACCCCGTCTTAACTTTAAGGAACTTCCCTCAAAAACCATATTTCTAGTAAACACCGCAAATGCAAAAGTTTTATTTATTTTTAATGAAAATATCATTTTCGTACATAACAAATCATTTTCGGATCCAAAAAAAAATAATGCCGAACCGTACTTGTACACTGCTAACTACAAAATGCCGGGCTGCCACTTCAAAATGCTGAATTGCCCTTCAAAACATTGTACTACCACTCCAAAACGTCGGACTGCCCCATATTGGACTGCCTTTTCAAAATGCCGGATTGCTGGACTCCAAAACGTCGGACTGCCCCTTCAAAATGTTGGATTGCGCCATCAAAATGCCTGACTGCCACTCCAAAACATCGGACTCCCCTTCAAAATATCGGACCGTGACTTCAAAATGTCGGGTTGCCTTCAAAATGCCAGATTGCCAGATTGCCGTTTCAAAATGCTTGACTGCCACCCCAAAACTCGGACTTCCCCTCAAAATGCCTGACCGTCGCTTCAAAACATCGGATTGCCCATTCGGACTCCCCTTCAAAATACCTGACCGTCACTTCAAAATGTCGGATTGCCCCTTACTCCAGTAACATAATCCTTGTACGACCATTATGTCGTTCCAGCAAAATAATCACTAGACCGTGTCTTCCAAATTCCCACCGCCTCCCTAGTGAAAATAATATGTTAGGTAAAAAAAAAGAGGGTATTTTTGTCAAAAAATAAAAATAAAAATAAAAATAAAAATAATAAAAATAAACTTTTTATATTGGGTATTTCCTGTAAGACATAGTTTTTGGGAGGTTGCTAGAAAACGATTGTGGGCCCATTTGGGAGGTTTTTCGCAATTTTGCCATTACATTTCCCTCTCGCTCTCGCGCGCTCCGGAGAATACGAGTTGCTGTGCTTTCTTTCTCTACCATTCTTTTCATCCATACTCTGGAGAACCCAACCCTACCTTAATTCCTGTGGTTTTTCAGGACTCGCTTTACCCCTCTCTACTCTGGAGAACCTAACCCTAACTTTAATTCCTGTGGTTTTTCTGGCCTCGGACCACTACCACTACCGCTCTCTTGATCCGCACTCTGGAGAACCTAACCCTAGCTTTAATTCCTGTGGTTTTTCTGGCCTCGGATCAGCAGGTGAAGAGCGGGAGTGAGCTCTGGAGAATATGATTGGCTGTACTTTCTGTCTCTGCCATTCTTTTGATCCGCACTCTGGAGAACCTCACCCTACCTTAATTCATGTTGTTTTGTAGGCCTCGCTATACCGCTCACTCTGGAGAACCTAACCCTAACTTTAATTGCTGTGGTTTTTCTGGCCTCGGACCAACTGATGAAGAGTCGTAACAAGGTTGTGGATTTTATGGCCTCGGACCAGCAGGTGAAGGGCGGGTAACAAGGTTGTGGTTTTTCTGACCTCGGACCAGCAGGTGAAGGCCGAGAAATAGTTTTGACCTTTTCTTCTCTTTCCCTCCTCCATAGAAATAGTGCTTTTTCAAACCCCAACAAGTCCCTCCTCTAGAGAAATAGAGCTTTTTCAAGCCCCAACAAGAAGAAACTATTGACCCTTCTTGTCTTTCCCTCCTCCATAGAAATAGTGCTTTTTCAAGCCCCCAACAAGAAAAAAAAAATGGGCGACTGGAATCAACAGGTGAAGCTTCCAACAAAAACAAAAAATGGGCGACTGAAGCATAGGTGAATGGTGAATGGGGAACCAAACGAGTGAAGTTGGGGAATCTACTGAGGTCCCAAAAACGTGAAGTTGGGAATCTACTGAGGTCCTTTCTTTGGAATCTACTGAGGTCCGAATCTTTGGAATCTACTAAGGTCGGAATCCGAATCTACGGAGTTCCCTTTCTTTTGATATGTTCCTTTAGCTTCCTCATCCGAATCTACCTCAGAAGAAAAAAAAAGTAAAATCTCTCTCTCTCTCTCTCTCTCTGTCCACTTCTCATCTACGGAGCTGTAATTAATAGAAATTTGTTGCAACAAAAAAGAATTCAAAATATAAAATAAAAGAGTTTCAACTCAAAAAATATATAGGAAGTTTGGATTGAATCAATCAACACTTTCACTATTGCTTTAGAATAGAACACAAGGCTATAGTACAATAGAGCAACCACAATCTTTCACTTATGCCTAACTCACCCTTTCTATCTCAACACACACATTACATCACAATAATGTCTTACTATTTATAGACTCAATTAACCACCTATACATATGGTCTACGAAGGGCCACATGGCCCATCACATTGTACACCTCTTTTCACCGAGCACCCCTTCACATTGTATACCTCTTTTCAGCAAGCACCCCATCGGTTTAGTTAAACCGCCACCTATGAATCTTCTAGAGAGAAGGAATGAGCATAGTCACTAACAGACAAATTAATATTCAACATCCCCCTTTAATTTGTCACTCTCATTCCAAGTAACATTCTTTAAATAACAAAATGTTTCAGTCTTTAGTGACTTTGTCAAAATGTTTGCAACTTGTTCTTTTGATTTGCAAAACACAAGCTCAACTTCATTATTCTTCACATGCTCTCGAATGGAATGAAATGTTATATATATGTACTTGCTTCT
This sequence comes from Amborella trichopoda, assembly GCF_000471905.2. Next base: position 7,030,889 of record NW_006498404.1, read on the forward strand.
TCTATAAAATATTGGATTCTTGGCCAATGCTATTGCTAATTTGTTGTCGACCTTGATCGTTGTAGGGCCTTTTTGTGGTACCTGCAAATTCCTTGGCACATTTCGCAACCAAATAGCATGACACACACATGATGATGCTGCTACATATTCGGCTTCACATGTGGATAATGTAACAATTGGTTGCTTCTTTGAACACCAAGTAAAAGCGATTCTTGAATTCCAGGCTCTTGGAGCTTGTTTCAAACCATAAAGTGCCCTTTTCAATTTATAAACTTTATTTTCATGCCCCTTTATCATGTAACCCGGTGGTTGTTCAATATAAACTTCTTCTTCAAGATGACCATTTAAAAATGCAGATTTGACATGCATTTGAAAAAATTTCTATTTTCTTTGAGCAGCCAGACCAATAATTAATCTAATAACATCCAATCTAACAACAGGAGCAAAAACCTCTTTGTAGTCAATCCTGGCTCTTTGCTTGTATCCTTTGGAAGCCAGTCTTGCTTTGTATCTTTCTACTTTACCTTTCTCATTCTTCTTTGCTTTATAATCTCATTTGACACCAATTGTTTTATGCTGATTCGGAAGTGTTGTAAGCTTCCATGTGTCATTTTTCTTAATAGCTTGAATCTCCTCGTCCATTGCTTTTTTTCACCTTTTGTCACGAACTGCATAGTCAAAACTTACAGGTTAGAAGTCGACAAAGAAACAAAATAACTGTGCTCGTTGTTAGTATTTTCTGTTTGAGCATAAATTTCACTTAAACTCCGTGTCCTTGGTGGCCTTTCATTTGATCTTTCATCCATGGAAGAAATAGATAAACTTGACTCTTGTTGAGGAGTTGAGGGTGGGGTATTTTCTTCTTATGATCTCTCTTGAACATTGTTATTTCCAGTCATTTTAATTCTTACATGACTTTCCTTTTCCTTTTTGTTCCATTCCCATGAGTCTTATTCATCAAATTCCACATCTCTACTAATTATCAATTTCCTATTTTCAGTATCATAAAGCTTGTAAGCTTTTGATTTTTCATCACAGCCAATAAAAATACATTTTTGACTTTTGTCCTCTAATGTGGTTCTCATATGATTTGGGACATGAGAGTATGCAATGCACCCAAATACCCTTAAATGTGCCACATTGGGCTTATGCCCACTCCAAGTTTCATGGGGTGTCCTAAATCGCACACTTTTGGTGGGACACCTAATCAGAATATAGACAGCACAAGAGATCGCCTTAGCCCAAAATTCATTTGGCATATTTTTGCATTTCAACATGCTTCGTGCCATATCCATAATTGTCCGGTTTTTTCTATCAGCCACTCCATTTTGTTGGGGTGAATATGGTGCAGTAAATTGATGAAAAATACCATGATACTTGCAAAACTCATCAAATGCCTTTGAAAAATATTCACCACCCCTATCTGATCTTAAAGCTTTAATAAAATAGCCACTTTGTTTTTCCACAAACGCCTTGAAATTTTTGAAGATCCCAAGGACTTCTGATTTTTCTTTCAAGGTCTTCCGACTAAAATCATCAATGAGGGTAATGAAATACTTATGTTGCCCATAAGAAATTGTGCTAAGTGGCCCACATACATCCGTATGGATAAGTTCAACGGGTTTTGATGCTCTATATGAAACACCACTTAGGAAGCTTTCACGGTGATGCTTCTCGAGCATACATCCTTCACAAAGTTGTTCTGGATGATCAATTAGTGGTACCCCTTTCACCATATTTCGATTATACAACAACTTCAAGCCATTCAAATTGAGGTGTCCAAACCTCAAGTGCCATAACCATGGCTTTTCTTTTAAAGATACATTTAAGCATTGCAAAAATCAGTTTTGATATCTAAAGAAAATGTCTTGTTTTTTGACATGCCAACTCTGGCAATCAAGTTTTCCTTTTTGTCTTTTATGGTAAGGGTTAAATCCTTTAAACGAATATCATACCCTTTTTCTAAAAGTTTCCCCAAACTAAGAATATTATTTTTCATGCTTGGCACATAATAGACGTTGGAAATAAATCCATGCTTGCCATTCTTGATTCGAATTAAAATTTTACCTTTCCCTTTGACCGGAACTCTTGAGAAATCACCAAATGTTATATTACCATTCACTGATTCATCCAACTTCTTTTCTTCCGCATATGTGGTTGCTTGCGCCACTGTCAAGAAACCATGAGTTGCTACTTTCACTCTCTTCTTCTTTGCATGCCAACAGGAGGATTGGTTCTTGATCCACTTTGGATTTTTCTACAAAGTTCACTTGTTCTCCATTTTCTTGGGAGTTCTTAAATATGCATTCAGAACTGTAATGGCCGAATATTTTTGCAATTAAAGCATTGAATTGAAGATCTATCATATCTTTGATGATTGAATAGTTGAGTAAAGTTTCTACCACCTCGACCTCTTGAGGATTGCAACATCTGGTTGTTTCCTTTTTTGGCATTGAAATTGGAATTGTCATAGTATCATCCACTTCTATTAAATGTCCCACGTCCTCTTTGACTTCAACCTCTAAATCCTCCTCTTTCATCTTTTAGGGAGAGATTAGTTTTGATCACTTGTTCCAAAGGGGGCGTTTGTTTTCTTCATCAGTCTTTGTTCATGGGCTTGCAAGGAACCCACGAGTTGATCGGTAGTCATAGTCGACAAGTCTTTACTTTCTTCTATTCCTACAACTATGTGCTCAAATTTATGGGTAAGAGATCTTAATATTTTCTCCATGATAGGCACCTCACCATTTCTCTTGAGTTGGTTTGCCATTGCCAACACTCTTGAGAAGTAATCTGAAATTAATTATGTCTCTTTCATGTGAATCATCTCGAACTCGGCTCTGCAAACGAACTTTCTTCACTTTTTCTTCTCCTTTGAAAACATTTTGTAAGATCTCCCATGCTCGTTTTGCAAAGATGGCAGAAGCAACCTTTTCAAAGGTGCTTTCGTCAATGCCCTGATAGATTAAAAATAGAGCTCTCTTGTCTAGTCTCCTTGATTCTTTTAGGGCAGCGTTCTGATTGTTTGTCATTTATGCTTCCTCTTTTGGGGTTCGGGGTTCATTGTATCCTTTTACAACAATTTCCCACGCATCATGTGATCCGAGTAGTGCTTTCATCTGAATGCACCAATTTTCATAATTTTCTTTTGTAAGACTAGGAACTTGTGGTTGGAACATCATACTTGAGGATGTCATTCTTTTCGAACCTTGCTCTGATACCAGTTTGATAGAAAATTGTTGCAACAAAAAAGAATTCAAAATATAAAATAAAAGACTTTCGACTCAAAAATTATATAAGAAGCTTGGATTGAATCAATCGACACTTTCACTATTGCTTTAGAATAGAACACAAGGCTGTAGTACAATAGAGCAACCACAATCTTTCACTTACGCCTAACTCACCCTTACTATCTCAACAAACACATTACATCACAATAATGTCTTACTATTTGTAGACTCAATTAACTGCCTATACATATGGTCTACGAAGGGCCACATGGCCCATCACATTGTACACCTCTTTTCACCAAGCACCCCTTCACATTGTACACCTCTTTTCACCAAGCACCCCATCGGTTTAGTTAAATCGCCACTTATGAATCTTCTAGAGAGAAGGAACGAGCATAGTCACTAAAAGACAAATTAATATTCAACAATAATACCGTCATGAAAGACTTTTAAGTAGTAATTTGATATCTAAGTTCTGGAAAGCTTTTATATCTATTCCACTGCACGCCTTAGAAAAAAAAAAAAGAAGCTAAAATCTCTCTCTGCCCAGCTGTAATGCCTTCATGAAAGACTTTTAAGTAGTAATTTGAGATCTAAGTTCTGGAAAGCTTTTATATCTATTCTACTGGTAAGATCTCCATGAAAGGCTTTCGAAATTCTTGGAAGGTTTTGATATCCCTATTAAGTTACAGGGGACCAGATCCAGGCCTTCTTTTGATGATTGATTGGTTATATAACGATAAGAAGAGAGTCCTGTTTATGAGATATTCACTGTTTCAGGCAACCTCGTGCTTGATGTGACCATTCTGAAGTTATATGTTTCCTAATTTGTCAATGCTTGGTGTTTTTGTGTTACCTTGTTTTGGCAGAAATAAAAAAACCTCTCTAATTTCTCAATGCCTAGTATCAGCGAAAACTATATGTTGTGATAATCTAGAATATAAAGATTTTTATTAGGGCCTTGAAGTTTGAATCGCATTGAATTCTAGCATTATTTTGTGATAATCTAGAATATAAAGATTTTTATTAGGGTTTTGAAGTTTGAATCTTATTGAATTCTTATAATTCTTATAATGCTAGAATGCAGGGGATCAGCATCTTATTTATACGATTGTGAAATTGCCTCTTCTATTTTGATAACCATTTCTCTCTCTCCATGTTTGTTTGTTACCAATTTCTCTCTCTCACCCGCTTCGCTCTTTTTTCGTGTCTTTATCTAAGGTTTTCTCAATTTACTAAGAGGAGGTTTTCTTCGTTTCTTTCTCCTATGTCAGTTTTTCTTTCTTTCTCCTATGTCTTCTCAATTTCAGGTTACTAAAAGGGGAGAGACTATCTGATGATCGTCGTCATTGTTTCAGACTGCACTTCAAAAGTAGGCTCGCTTGGATAGACTCCCTGTCCTTTGCCAAGAACTCCAACAATTGCTTTCTCCCTGTCCTTGGCAAGAACTCCAACTCCTTGGCAAGAACTCCAACAATCGCTTTCTGGTGAGGAAGGAGGGACGATATGGTTGAGTATGTTATTCATACTTCGAAAGTACGCTCGCTTGGATAGACTCTGTGTCCTTGGCCAGAACTCCAACAACTTACAACTTCTTCCTCTATTGTGTCAATTCTGAATTCAAAGGTTTGATACCAGGATGGAGAAACCTCTCCATATCTCTCCATGAATTCGTTTTTGTTCTCTCTTTTCTCTCTAATGGCTGAGCTCTCTCTCCATGAATTCGTTTTTATCAATTCCAGCGCTGAGCTCTGTCTCCATGAATTCATTTTTATCAATTCCAGTTAATTCGTTTTTATCAATTCCAGCGCTGAGCTCTTTCTCCATGAATTCGTTTTTATCAATTCCAGTTGCATGTTTGCTGTTTTGTTCTCTCTTTTATCTCTTCAATGGCTGAGCTCTCTCTCTTGATCAGATTTTTATCTCTTCTCTTGAATGGTGAAGTCATCCCTTGATTGCATGGACTTAAGTCATGGTCTCACTTATATTCCGGATTTATAAATGTAATTATTGATGTGACAAAATGCTATATCATACCCTTCGTCCCCTTGAAAACGCCAAGTTATGGAATCTTTATGTATCCAAGAGCCTTATATGCATCGGGGAATGTATGTCTACGTACGCATCCTCCCAAGCATAACTGTCCATCTCAAAGATGGATGTAAATGATGGTCCTTCCAAAAAAATTTAAATTTAATAGTTAAATATTTTTTTCAATAATTTATTACTCTTAGTTCTTAAAATTCATTTTCTTACCTATTTAGGACCCTTATATTAGAGATTTCTTAAAAATTAAGGCCAAAATCCATTTTAAAAATGAGGGCTCATTTCTACATATGAGTCTAGAGACTCACAGAAACCATGTCCTTTCTGTATTGGATGAGGTTTTAATCGGAAATTTGGAAAGGTGGCAACTTATAAATTATCAAATACAAAATTGCAAATTCATTTTTGAAATTTTAAACTCTAAAAATAATGGAGTTTTGGCAGGTTTGTAAACAATTGATGGTCCCAAATGGAAAAAGTTTATATAGAGCTGAGGCTCTAAACAATCAAATTGGAGCCCATCTTAAAAATTTCATTAGAAGAGGTTGCTTTGATGCCTAGATGTCTTCCAATTGATTATCTCGACATTAAGATGCATAGACATGAGAAAAAAAAATAGATTTCAAGTTTTGGAAATAGTACATCTTGTAACACATTTTTGGACCGTCAATTTTCAAGATTTTCAAATTTTTATAGATCTACTTGATCTACACTATTTTTGAAGCTTTAAATTTTATAATTAAAGATAAAAATATATTTTAAAGCTATCACAAAGATTTTCAGTATTGAAACCATCTTTCCCAATACTATTTGACGGTGTGCTCCCTCGGTTCTATACAAACCGCACCCTACTTTAAAATTTCAAAGCTCTTCTATTTTTAAAATCCATAGTCATCCAGGGAGTGAGAATTGATTTGCAGGTATGCTAACAACGAAATTGCCTTTTCGAGGGAGATTTGAGGTAGGGTATAAAATTGTAGCTTTACAAAACACTTTTTCTACATGTCTATTTATGGATACATCTTTGAAATGTACATGTAGATATTCAACATCCCCATAATTTTCATATCACATCCTTAACTCAATTATTTTACTTTTTTTTTTTTTACTTTTATTCTTTAATAAAAAAAAAGTGTTTTTTTTTTTTGCTTTTATTCCTTAATAAAAAAACTTAATATGTTAATGACTAAATTACCCTTTAAATCCTCTCTCTCTCCGCCCAAACTGAGAAAGTGTTAGACCGGTAGTGAGGCTTCTGGAATTTGAAGCCAGAATCCAGTCTGGTACACTTTTGTGTCGAACCACTAGATCGTCTTTCCGCTTCATGCTTTGAATTCCAGAAGCCTAACTACCGCTTTTTCTTTTTTTTGTTGCCACAGTTCAGCAAAAATGTGTCGGACTGAACGAATATGGCAAGAAATACGGTGCATGTCCTAATAATAAGCAAGCCAAATAGATTAAAGTGCATGTCCAAATAATAAAATTCAATTTTATTCATTTCATTCATGACAAGAGAACTTTTAAAGAACATACTATCCAAGAACTCACTCATATTAAAACCCATAATTTTTATAGTCCCCCTCCAAAAACATTCACCAACTTTAATATCTTAATCAAAATTAGAGAAAGATCGTAATGGATAAAGTGCTTTGCCGAGGTTACAAGCAGAGAGAGAGATAATAAAAAATTAGAGAAAGATCGAAATGGATAGAGTGCTTTGCCGAGGCTAAAAAGAGAGAGAGAGGACTTGTGTGTTCTAGCCCGAGTATATATTCTTTTTTTTTTGTAATGTTATAATAAATCAATTTCAAATAAAATAAAGAAATAAAATAAAAGAAATAAATCTAAGATCTCAAAACTTGATACTCCTCAAAACATTTCTTTAATAATCAAAGCAAGACACAGATTATGGAAATAATAAAAGACACAAGAAGTAAATATAACATGAAATAATAAAGAGAGTGCTAGAGATTACCTCAACCAGATTTATTATACCCCACACCTAGTCACCACCTTATGATGGTGTGGGATCAATGGTCAACCTTTAATCTCAATCTTGAGAAAGTAAGTTTAGGCCAAATCGTCTAATAAAGCAATAACTCCTTTCCATCATTAATCTCAAACTTAGGTAGAACCCCTTGATAACCTAGTTAAGAGAAATAGCATCTCCTTTCTACACCCTACACCCTACACCCTTTAATGATAACTCAACAAGATGAGAGAGAGAGAGATCAAGACACCATGAGTGAAAACTCAACAAGATGGGAGAGAGAAAGTTTTCAAGAGAGAGAGAGAGAAAGAGTTTCTAAAAGAGGGTGTGCCCCCTATGTGGGCTTATGAGAGAGATTTTCATAAGAGAGAAGAGATATCCTGTAGAGACTATTAGACAGGGTCCATCCCTTTTCTATAGTGCTTCAAGGGGTTTTAGGGTTTCTTAGGGTTTTCTCTAAGCTGCTTCTTCTTGTGAGATTGAACATGCACAATTGATCTTGTTTGACTTGTGGGATGAGAAATATGAGCCCTTCAATCCATAGATAGGCCATCAAGATAAACCTTTATCCCCCACTTCTTAAATCATTTTTCCATCAATTAATTCAAATAAGAAAATAATATATGATAATATTACGCTTTTTTATTTTATGCTCAGCCTTCTCACACATAAAAAATTGATCCAAAATTTCCTCAAGGCACAAGCTTTTAAAACATAACTTACTTATCCCTCAAGCCAAGAGCTTGAGCTCTTCAAATTAGAAACTCCTCAAGATGGGGTGTGCCATGCTAGGTGGCACACAGTGGGCCCCACCCAATTGTCATGGTGGGCCCATTTCTATTATTGGGCATCCTATGCAATATTAAAATTATTGAAATAAATATTATGATTTTTAAAATTTCATAAAAACATATTTGAATAATTAAATCAATGTAAAATCAATATCTCTGTTTTTACATATCCAAATCTAATAAATAAAATATCCAGATATTTAGAAAAATTCAAATAACAATTCTAAAAAATATATATCATTAAAACAAACATAATTAAATACTTTGATGGAAAAAAGATCTACACGGTCTATGAATAAATATACACTGAGCACTCCACCTTCTACTGTGGACCACGCTTGCTTTCTCAAATCGATCCAGTGCTGCCCATGACCCACAATCTATGCAGGGGATCATTAGAAGGTCACTAAAGTCTAGCAAATGGGCAAGAAGTCGTAGTCTCAGTTGATAGATTTAAGGTTCTTCCCTAGTGACAAAACCAAAATTATCTAGACCTGATGCAATCCATTGCTTAATGGTGCATATGGGTTATCCCTCACACATGCATAAGCTTCACCCTGAAAGGTGGTTTGCTTTCTCGAAAACGACTATCATTGTGCATGCGGTATGACGGTATGCACCTCCATCACACACAAGAGTCACACAATCCGTCAGCTCACTCTTTCGAGCATACTCTAACCTCATCAACGGATGACCCATCATAATCATTATCGGTTAATTTTTTATGCCCAGGTACCATGGGTTTTTCCCAACCAGATTGGCCCAGCTTATAAAGCTCAGTTCGGTATCAACAAATATCGTTTTCTTAGTATGATCTACACAGGATCACACTCCCACTGAGTTCATGTTCCATTATATTAATAAATTCATGTATAGGTACTAATAAAGCCTTTAATAGCCACACATACCCAACAGGAAAAACCATCTCTCTCATCCAGCTCGCACTAATCGCCAACATCCGTTTAGGAGCCCAACAATCTATTGCAGATCAAGCATCCTCAATGGAGACTCTAACAGTGCAAAGATAACCATTACTCAATGCCTTTGAGAATCAATCCTTATAATCTTTTGACCCTTTCCCCTGCGTCCCCATCCTAACCAATCTTATCTTTCTCCATATTCATCACCTAATGGTTTTTCCCACTAATCAACTCAAATAACACAAACCCAAAATCCATAAGCATCATCAAACTCATTGGATTTTGATCAAATTTTGTCATTTATATCCAAGAAAGCTCAAAAGCCTCACATTTTCAGGCCTAGTTCCTCATATTTTTGCAAGTCCGAAATCTGAGAATTGTGTTTTAGAGTCCAAATATGTACTACTTGCCTGATAGTCTCTATGATTATAACCATGGTGCAAAATGCTAAAGCTCTTGCAATTCGTAAGGCAATTCTACAAAGAAATCTCCATGAAATTACACCTTGGTTTTGTTGGTTTTCACCACCATATTATTCTTCCCATGTATTCAGTGCTCCAATCCTCTGAAATTTGACCACCAATGGGCAAATCATGGAGTGACTTACAAGTTTTCATGTTCCACCTAGTCATGGCTGGCTATTCTTTGATCCCCAGCTAACCAATAGCCAGTTAATGGAACAAGGTTGGGGTGCTTTATTTTACCCAGGCGTACCAGCGCTGAAGTGGCTTCTTGAATGGAGAAAGAATTGATCAAAACTTCCACAACTGCATGGATTCCTCCCGGTAAAACTCCTCTACGAACAGGGCCATATCTTCCTATCGAATTGAGTAGTAGTGGCTAAAGGATTATCAAATGTGATGTTCATTATTGGCGTCTCAAACATGGTTAGTGGTATTGAGTAGCAAGCTTTATGTCAGCAGCCCAAGTTGTTGAATCAGTTTGAAATGAAAATGGTCTTGAGATGTTTTTGTTCTTCTTTGTAAGAGACTTGTTTCACTGCCTCAACAACCAAAGGCTAAAGACATCAAACCAGCTAAGAACAAACAGTGGCCACAGTTATCGCGAGCTTGAGCTTCAAGAGTCATTTTCTTGTCGGGATTCTTTAAACAACGTTTGGATCAACTGCTAAAAGGCGGCCATTAGTAGAGCCAGTGTTTCAAAAAGCGCACATATCTTTAGGTACCTGCCTAGGCGGCCTCCCAGGCCTGCACCCACTCAGGGGCAGAATTGCGGCTCCTTGAGGTATTTTTAGGTAATTTTTTTAGAGTAATAATCCTATGAGACTCTCCCACACCCATATGTGTAGGACCTTAAAGGATCACCATTAAATTTGGCACAGATCTCTAGAAATATGTAGAACTCCAAAAGATCACTATTAAATTTGGTACAAATCTCTAGAAATGTGTAGAACCCCAAAAGATCACTATTAAATTTGGCACTGCTCTCTAGAAAAGTTATCACATGGGTGTGACTTGACTTTTCTAGAAATCTGTGCCAAATTTAATGGTGATCTTTAAGGGTCCTACACACATAGGTGTGAGAGGGTCTCACAAGGTTATTTTTCATTTTTTTAATACTAGGTAAAATTGTGGGTTATAGATTCATTTGAAGCCACCCACCTAGGTGCTAGGGGACTGCCTAGGCATTGGGTGGCTTGGACCCCAGACCGCCTAGCCCTTTTTAAAACACTGAGTGGAGCCATGAAGGATAATAGGAAAGTTTGAAGAAGTGAACTCCAATAACGAATTGTCAAATTCTTCTAGGAAAAGTTAAATTTCTCTACTGAAGTTAGATATTTAGGAAAAGTTAAATTTCTGTATTGAGGTTAGATATTTCAAAAATGGTGAGGAGGTTTCTCCACTGAGAATGTAAATAGAGAGATTGAGATGGTCAAGAGTGGTTAGACGACGAATTGGAGCAGTGGAAAATTTAAGAGAGATTTCAAGGAGATATGAACTTGAGTTCTCATATTTCTCGAGGGATTGGGCCTGTGAGTCCAGTATTTGACAGGTTTAGACATTTGACAAACTCAAGGCTCATTCATGAGAGGAACTTTTTGTAGTTTGAAAGAATCAAGGCTCGTTTATGAGAGGGAAAATTTGTAGAAAGAAATGACTAAGAACGAGATTGAGGTGTGTTAGAGAGTGGGCTTTGTTTTAACTCGGTGAAAATCTCTCCACTAAGTTGGTTCGATGACATATCGAGGAAAACCAAATTAGCCCAATCAGAAATGAAGCTTATCTGTCAAATATGGCCGTGAGAGTTTTACTGATGTCAAAGATCTTCCACAATTGTTGAAAAACAGACCCAATACAGGATCTTGAAAAATTACCAGAAAATTTGAGAAACCAAAAAAAATTGCTTATAAAAAAATATCGATCGACCAAAATGATTTTGGGCCTGAGAAATCAGAAATCCTTCCCTGAACTATATTTCCTTCAAGATTCAGAGCTTTGAGCTCTGCAAAAGAGGCAGAGCAATTTTCCGGGATTTCCTCAAGTAATATATTTAAAGAAAGATCAATCAAAACCAGAGATTTCAAGCTCAATATTTGTACAGGAATGCTCCCCTCAAAAGGAACTGCTACTTACTATGATAAGAGAGAGCTAAAAAATTCTCTTTCGAAAATTTGTTAAAAGGAAAGATCACAAGTTCTCTATGTTGATTTGAAGAGAGGTTAAGATTCGAGAAGGTACCACCTAAACCCCGGATATTGGAGGAAAAATCCCTTTTGGGTATCACAAATAACTCCGCTCCAGGAACAAAAGAATCAGCAGAGTTGTAATGGCCTTCAGACAGGGACCCATTGTTATCAGGAAGTCAGAGATGAAAGCTCCATTTGAGTTGGGAACCATTGTTATCAGGAATCAGAGATGAAAGCCCCATTTGAGTTGGGCCTTGAGAGAGAGTGAGGGCAGGCAGGGACACCCATCCTATTTTCCTCTCGATTTATGAACAAGTTTGTAGAGGCTTTTGGAGGCACATTCATGAGAAACAAAATTGTTCATCATTTCATTTATTCGTTTATCTAGTGAGATATAATGAGCGAGTTTATCTAGTGAGATTTGATGAGCGAGTTGGGCCATGACCCTTTAATTCCTCTCTTCACAAAAAACTTCCTTTATTTTGCAGAGCACAAAGTTTCTGGCTCCATGTATCCCGATCGGCTCCACTGAGCTCAGAAGATCAAAATGAAAATGAATGAAGGGAAATAGCATTCACAAAAAACAGTCAATATAGGATATGATGGGGAATGATAAAGAAAAAACAAAGTAATCTGATAGATAGAGAGAGAGCTATCAGCCATTGGTCAGATAAAGGAGGCAACATACAACTCGAATTGATAAAACGTAGAAGTTGTTGGAGTCTGAATAAGGGAGCCAACAATCTCGTCCATCCTCGCAAGAAAACGCAGCGAGTCTGTGCTGCCCTGAAGAATGATGCTTCACTCTTAGTAACCTGAAAGATAGAGGAATTCAGAGAGACGCAAACAATCTTTCCTAGAGAGACAAGAAAGGAGAAATAACACAAACCACTGTTTCTGGTTGTTTTTATTAAAGAAATGCGCACACATTTTTATTAAAAGTCTACGTGCGATGGGTATGAACTCGGCCTCAATTTTCTGAACACTGACACAAACAACATTAACCAGTGTTCACCAAATCAACCCGGCCGAGGTACTCGGGCCCTCGCTGAGACGATTTACTCGGTCCACTTCAAGTAACTCGCCACGCCGGTGACTCCGAGTGGCCTCGACCGAGTCTCACAACGTTGACATTAACACACAGATAGATAGGAATGAGAACGAGGAACAGAGAACACTAACAGAGAGAGAGATTGGAACAAGGAACATATAAAAGACTAAATATTGAGAAGAGAGAAGAAAGAGAAACGCGAACATAAGACATTGGAGAGAGGCACGAAGACAGAGTATAAGGGGAGGAGAGAGACTGGTGACAAACAAACATGGAGAGAGAAAAAAAAGGGGAGGGGAGAGAGAGACAGAACCAGGGGAACAAAGAGAGAGAGAAACAAAGAACAAACTGGTGAGAAACGAACATTAAGAGGAAAAAAAAACTGGGGAGGGGAGAGAGAGGGGGTGATACAAATGGTGAGTTGATTGAGGGTCAGGGCAAATAAATTTGGTGTCGAATGTTTTGTTTTTTAACAATTTGCTTGGGTTTATTTTGTCGGTTACAATTCGGTGGCTGGTATAAAAACAAAAAAATGGGTTTTTTTTTGGGACATTCTTTTTTTGTTTGAACTCTTCGCTCTCTATAAAAGTTGGGTTATGATGAGAAAGGGAACGATGTCAAAAATTGTATAAACTTGTGATGCTCATATCCTTGAATTATTTGAGGTGAAACATGAGATAGATCGTGGTTTTGGGCGATTATAAAAAAGGTATTTTGGAGATGGTTTTTATCAATTTTGGTTTTAGGTGATTATAATAAAGGTATTTTGGTAATGTTTTTTATCAATTTTTTTGACTGAGTTAACATTGTATCCCTCCTTTATAAATTTCTCTTTTGATAGTGGAATATTAGCCTGTTTGCCTGTGAATGTAACCTACAGGTGAACTACTTTTAAATTCGTGTTGTGGTTTGACTATGTTTTCATCCTTAAATATTGCACATGATCCTTGTATTAGATTATCGATTTTACATATTCAACATTGAGTACGTGATATTTGGCAATCGATTAAATTGAGGTTTCAGGTATTGGGATCTCCAATCAGTGGCATGAAATCATTAGGCTTTGTGTAATATATTTGGGAGAATAGCATTAGGTTTTGTGCAATATATTTCAGAGAATAACGATTAATTGGTTTGAGGTGGAAAAATTTAATGGATAAAATGATTTTGAGATATGGAAAATTTAAATTCGTGATCTTTTGGTCTAACGAGGACTATACAAAGCATTACTCGGAAAGGAAAATAAACCAGAATCTATGAGTAATGAGGATTGGGAGGAAATTGACGTTATGGCTATAATTCGATTGTGCCTATCAAATAACGTTTTATTCAATATAGTGGGTTAGAAGATGAAAAAAGGTTTATAGGAGAAAATGGAAAGTATTTATCAAAACAAATCTCTTGCAAATTGTATTCTATTAAAGAGAAAAGTGTTTAGTTTAAGGATGAAAAAGGAGACAAAAATTTTCAATCATTTGAATACTTTCAATAACATTATTTTTTAACTTGATAGTGTTGGTGAAAAAATGAAAGATGAGAACAAAGTGGTAATGTTGTTATGTACTTTACCGAAATCATATGATAATTTAATGACAACATTAACTTGTACTAAAGAATATTCACTTGACGTAAGTACGGTGAGTAGTACTTTGCTTGCCATGAACCTCGAAAAAAGGCATCTATTGGAGAACCGGAATCGGAAGTTAATTTTTCAAGGAGTCGTTCAAGTGAGAAAGGTAACTCTTTTCGAAATATTTTCAAGGGGTCGTTCAAGTGAGAAAGGTAATTCTTCTCGAAATTCTTCAATATTTAAGTCGAAAGGTCGATCAAAGTTTAAAGGTCGAGAAAACAAGTTTGTTTGTTGGGGATGTGGTGAAGCTGAACATATGAAGAAAAATTGTACAAAAAAAAAACGACAAAAGTTTAGAAAAGCAAGGGAAACCAATGAGTCTAAAAATGAGATGAATCAAGTAGATGAATCTACATCCATCTTTATTGAAGAAGAGGTTTATGTCGTATGTTGCAATCCTGAATTCCATCAAAATTGGAATTTGGATTGTAGTGTTACATATCATATGTGCCCACACAAGTTATGGTTTAGTTCATATGACCCATGAGGTGGTACCGTGTTTATGGGAAACAATTCAAGTAATAGAATGGTTGGGATTGGTACGGTGAAATTAAGGATGTATGATGGAAGTATCCGCATACTTAAGCATGTTCGACATGTACCGGACTTGAAGAAAAGTTTAATTTCTCTTTCTTTGTTGGATTCCCATGGGTATAAATTCACCGGACAATTGGGAGTTCTCAAAGTATCCAAAGGTGCTCTTATGGTGATCAAGGTATTAAAGTTGGGAACTTGTATAAGTTATTGGGAAGCTCCATTGTTGATAATGCAACAAATTCGATAGTAGAAAGTAATGATTTTCCACTATACTTATGGGATAAGAAGTTGGATCACTTGAGTGAAAAGGGTATGGAGATTTTGATGAACAAGAAGTTAATTCCCACCATAAAATTTGGGGAATCCGAATTTTGTGAGCATTGTGTCTATGAGAAACAACATAGACGAATTTTAAAAAGCCGAAAGCTATATAAGCAAAGGAATACTTGATTATGTTCAATCGGATTTATAGGGGCCCTCACCCATAATATCATATGGTGGTGTATTGTATTTTATTTCTTTTTATAGATGATTATTCAATGAATGTATTGGTGCTCACTCGTAAATCAGATAGTGATGTATTTTTGGTCTTTAAGCATTTTAAGACCGATGCTGAGAAGAATACGGTGCCACATCAAGACACTTCACACCGACAATGGGAAGAAGTACAATTCTAATGTGTTTACAAAATTTTATAAAGATGAAGGAATCAAGAGCCATTTCATCATGGTTTACACCCCCCAACAAAATTATGTTGCAGAAATGATGAATCACACTTTAATGGAGCGAGCTAGAAGCATCTTGAGCAATGCCGGATTAGAGTAAGAGTTATGGGCTGAAGCCATGATGACAACTTGTTATCTCATTAATCGATCACCTTCGACAGCTTTGGGGGAGAAAACAAGCCAAGAGATGTGGTCCGGAACTCCTTATGATGACTTTCATTTAAAGATTTTTTGTTGTGATGATTATGTTTTAATTCCTAATTGCCAAAGAAATAAGCTTGAACCAAACTAAGAAAAAACAATGCTCATGATATTAAAAAAAAAAAACATGACAGAGCTTCTTCATTATCTACAGCAAGGCAAGAAATCTCTTAGATGAGGAAGCTTCACTACTGAATGGCGATCTATGAGCTACCATACGACCACCTAAGGCTTGGGAAACCTTGCATTCATAAAATCTATATTCATTCCTCACTCTTTGCTTTCTCTTTTGATTAATCTTTGAAAGAACTTCTTTGTAGGTAGACATATGGCCCCAATGGACTAGCTGAAATCGACACTCAAGCTGAAAAGCATGCATTGGTGGCCAATATTTTTTATCATGAAAACGGTTAGTAGAATATTGAGAATCTTGGCTATCGCCATTGTTAATCTTGAGTTATTTGCATCCTTGAAATCTTAAATATGATTGCTAGAATCTTGCTCGTGACTGTTAGAATATGTGAAAAGAGAGGGAGAGAAAGGGTCTTGTTGAGGTAATGAAATAGAAATATATGTGGAAATGGAATGAGAGGCAGTAGGATTGTCTTGGTATGGTGGGGTTACGTTTATACGGAGAAAGAGAGAGAGCTAGGGAGAGTGGTTCATTAGGTTGGTAGGTATTGAGATCAAAAAGATAGATAAAACTGTGTGAGCACTGACAGGATGGGCACGGAAACAAGTCCATTGAGTTCGTACAGAGAGAGAGAGAACACATTTACTAGAATATGAGTTATTGATGTTGTCAAAATCCTGAGTTGTTTGGTTGTGTTCACCAGCATCTTCGAAATCTTGAATATGATCACTAGAGTATTGCTTGTGGCTGCTAGAATATGTAGAAAAAGAGGGAGAAAAAGGGTCTTGTTGAGGTAAAGGGAGAAAGATTTGCGAAAATAGAATGAGAGGTGGAAGGATTGTCTTGATGTGAAGAGAGATAATGTAATAAGAAAAAGGGGTAAGGGTTGTGGGGTTGGGTTCATATGGAGAAAGAGAGTGTTAGGGAGAGTGGTTCATTAGGTTGGTAGGTATTGATTTTAAAAAAATAGTTGAAATTGTATGAGCACCGAGAGGAGGGGCATGGAAACAAGTCCATTGAGTCCGTGCACACACAGAGCACAATTATTGGAATCTTAAAGAATCTTGGTTATCGTCGGTGTCAAACTCCTGAGTTATTTGGTTGTGCTCACCAGCATCCTCAAAATCTTGAATATAATCATCAGAATCTTGCCCGTGGCTGCTAGATTATGTGGAAAGAGATGAAGAGAAAAGGTCTTGTTGAGCTAAAGAGAGAGATTTGTGGAGATGGAATGAGATGTGGTAGGATTGTTTTATTATGAAGAGAGAAGCTATTAAGACAAAAGGAGTGGGGTTGGGTTCATTGGAGAAAGAGAGAGAGTTAGGCAGAGTGGTTCATTAGGTTGGTTGGTATTAAGATCAAAAAGGTAGGCGAAACTGTGTGAGCACGGAGAAGAGGGGCAAGGAAACAAGACCATCGAGTCTTATAAACACCCCAATCCCGATCGATGAAGCTATGGAAGATCAAAATACCCGGGCAAGCTACCCTGGAATTTAAACCAATCACACCTTGCCTTTATTGTTCTCTCTTCTTTTCTTCTGAATTCATCTTCAAAAGAACTTCTCTGTGGGCAGTCATGTGGCCCCAAGGACCTGACCAAAAGCAAAACTCTTGTTGCAAAAAACACATATGTGGCCATTATTACAATCTTGAATATGACTGCTGGAATCTTAATAATTTTGACTATCACCATTGCCGAAATCCTGAATTATTTGGCTATGCTCAAAAACATCTTCTAAATCTTGAGTATGGTTACCAAAATATTGCTCATCGTTGCTAGAATATGTAAAGTGTGAGGGATGGGAAGAGTCTTGTTGGGGTAAGGAGAAATAAAGAATTGTGGAGATTGGTTGAGAGATGTTAGGGTTGTCTTGGTATGAAAAAAAGAAAGTGAGAAAGAAAGAGGATCAATGAGCCTTAAATTATATTTTCGTATTAAATTATATAATTTAAATTTTCAAAAATAATGTACATCGGGCAGATCTTTGAAAATTTGAAAATCTTGAAAATTGATGGTCCAAAAATGCATTACAAGAGCTACTATTTCCAAATCTTGAAATCCAATTTTTTCTCATGTTCGTGCACATTGATGTCAAGATGATCGATTTGAGAATATTTGAGCATTAAAAGAACCTCTTCTGGCGGAATTTTTGAGGTGGGCTCTAATTTGATTGTTTAGAGCATCGGCTCTATATAAACTTTTTCTCTCTCATACATATATATATGCGTGACAATCGAGAGAGTCTATAGAATATGGAGAATTTGAAGGATCCATCTTTACATATGAGCTTCCATTAGATGATATGTTTAGATTTTCAATTACATTATCTTCTAAACTATTCTAAAATTATTATTAAATATATTAGTAAATATATCATTTACTTATAAGTAAACGGTTTTTAGAAAATTTAAAAAGCTTAAAATATAAAGATATGTCAAATCAACTTCAAAATATGGTTATAATTCTATTTACATCCCTCTTTTTGCGGTATTGTTTTTTAAGTTATTTTAATTCTATTATTTATCATGATAATTTGTATTGAGGTTAATTATTATTTTTCTCTTTTTTTTAAATTTTATCACTCACTTTTAAGTAAGTATTAAATACAAAAAACCGAAAAATATGTAAACATTCAAAAAAAAATGGAGAAAGAACTATTTTTTATTTTTTCCATTTAAAACAGATTAAATTATCGCATGATAAACATTATAAATACCAACGTTTTAAAAAACGCCGAGTCAAACAGGACTTGCCCTGTTCGACTAGGAAATAGTGAAAAAGGAACCGGATCGCCCAAAAATCGGAAATCGTCCGGTTCTAGAGAGAACCGGACGATTCTGTACAGTGAATCGCCGATTCACTGTACAGAATCGGCGATTCCGTACGGAATTTTTTTTTTTTTTTTTTTTTTTTTTTNTTTTTTTTTTTTGGTTAATCCATGATTAGATTTTTTTGTAATACTTGATCGATTTTTTTGTAATCCATGATCGAATTGTTTTTGTTTTTTTGTAATCCATGATCGAATTTTTTGGTTTTTTGTAACCCATAATAGAATTTTTTGT